>MUZC01000082.1:999676-1022330 GCA_002072015.1 Radix auricularia | reverse complement strand
AATGGGAAAAATTCGCTTAATTATAACTTTTTACAACCTGTACAACCTTACGTCCTCATCCTAAAATCTCAAAAATTTCCCTCGCAAAACAATAAAATTAAATTTAACCACAACATGCTAAGCACAAGCATGTTACACATTTCGATAGCATTACAAAAAGAAAAACAATTGTACTCAACACACATAATTAATAAATTTTGCCTGACCTTACGCCGCCATAGCCATCTGACTCTCCATGCCCTGGTAGACTTCTGGTATCCAAGGATTGTCAGCAAATTGTTTATCATGTCCTTTATGAATTCGAACGTCGGATAACAGGAATTTGTCCCAAACATGAAACGAATTGTTCTCTGGTTTTAACATGTCGTCACACTTCTCTCGCGCCTTCTGGGTTGTCCTTTTGATGACACGGTATTTGACCGCTGGACGATGCGGTTGCCGAAGCAATTTGACTGACGTCTTGTCAATCCCTTTGAACTTTTTATGCGGTGGCAGACCGAATAATGGGTAATTCTTCCCCGAAGTGACCCGTGTCACATTGCTGGTCATGGTAACGCCAGGCGTGTCCACAAAGCTGTTAGCTAAGCCAATGTCAGGCGAAAATCCCGAGCTCCAAAGAGTTCTGCTGCAACGTAGTTTGTTTTTGTTAGACGACACTCCCGAATCACAACATGGAGTTTCCATGTCAGGCGACATGTCAAGATGTGTAATGGCCCGTTGAATTACACATGTCGTAGTTAGTAACTGGACACTGGTTGTCTTTGTGGGACTCTCATCATCCCGTCTCAAGGCTTCTGCTGTCAGTGGCTTTACTGACATCTACTCCGAGGTCGATTCTTACTCATTGTCAATTAGCTCCCGTTGGAACTGTCGGAACGTTTGATAATTGTTCGCATGAGAACGTTCTATGGGCTGACAGAAAGCAGACACTACGAAATTGGCACTAGGTTTTACCCAGTCAGAGTTATCGCTGTACATTGCCTCGATGGGTTGCCTCCATCGTTGTTAATCTGTCTATCGGGAACACATCATACTGGTAGGTGACTTGAAGAACGAACTACATCATGTTTTCTGCTACATCCTTATGGGTTACGATCTCTTAGGACGCGTTGCAAGATTCTATTCCACCGCTTGCCACCATTTTGTGAAGATCCTGGTTTACTCTTAGGTTAGTTGTCTCTATGTACTTGCACTCTAGTTCTCCATCTGCACATACTTGGTTACAATTTAAACACCAACTCAACAACTCAAGAACTACTACATTATCTTTTTATTTCATTTCCTTCTTTGTTTCTATCATTCTCTACCTAAGGTTACATCTCTCCGTCCGTGTGTGTGTACGTGTCTCTCCCTACCTGTCTGTGAGTCTGGTCAGTCTCAGTCCGAGCATTCGTCCATTCCAGGCTCCGCTTTCGCTGTCCGAAAGTCCACCGTCAATCAAATTGTACCTCCCCTTAGGTAAAAGCATAAATTACACAACAACAACAAAATATCAGTTTTTCTCATAATCCTGGTTCATGTACGTTACTAGCATTACACAAATAAAACACAATGTCAAATCATCATCCTAAATCAAATAATAGCATAATACAGCAAAACATTTTCAAGCAGTTCATTATGCTCAAAAATTCAAGTAACAGCATTACAATAACACACATATAGGCAGTTCATCATTAGCCTGGTTCATGTGAACGCATACATCAGCAAAATCCACACGACAAAAATCAATTTCGTAACTCTCCCAATTCTCCCAATGTAAGTCACTCGCCTTATTCAGCCTAAAGCGCTTGATCATAATAACATTGACCCTGTCAATGTTAACAGCAAAACAACAAGGTACACACAATGCTGAGGTAAAGAAATCTTAATAATCTTTCTACTCAAAAGACAATCAAACATATGTACATCATAACATAATTGCTACCACATAATTATAAAAATCCCAAAAAGCAATGCTACTAAAACCTCATCTCGTCAAGTGGTAACTCATCACCCTAATTTCCACCTTTTCCCCTACTCATCAATCGGATCAACTTTAAAACAAGCACATATCTTCACCCCCCAAAAAAATGGTTTCACATCGGCAGAACCTTTATCGGCCGATCGCAAGCATGTTACCTCTAAATAACCTGCTTATAAAACATCAATTATTTACACATAAATGACTTCAAAAATGTTTCTATCAGTACAACCGTACTTCCCGGCAGATTGTAGCATCAACCTGCTCACAAGACACTTATAATTTCACATACACAAATAAATGGGAAAAATTCGCTTAATTATAACTTTTTACAACCTGTACAACCTTACGTCCTCATCCTAAAATCTCAAAAATTTCCCTCGCAAAACAATAAAATTAAATTTAACCACAACATGCTAAGCACAAGCATGTTACACATTTCGATAGCATTACAAAAAGAAAAACAATTGTACTCAACACACATAATTAATAAATTTTGCCTGACCTTACGCCGCCATAGCCATCTGACTCTCCATGCCCTGGTAGACTTCTGGTATCCAAGGATTGTCAGCAAATTGATTATCATGTCCTTTATGAATTCGAACGTCGGATAACAGGAATTTGTCCCAAACATGAAACGAATTGTTCTCTGGTTTTAACATGTCGTCACACTTCTCTCGCGCCTTCTGGGTTGTCCTTTTGATGACACGGTATTTGACAGTTGGACGATGCGGTTGCCGAAGCAATTTGACTGACGTCTTGTCAATCCCTTTGATCTTTTTATGCGGTGGCAGACCGAGTAATGGGTAATTCTGCCCCGAAGTGACCCGTGTCACATTGCTGGTCATGGTAACGCCAGGCGTGTCCACTAGGCTGTTAGNCCGTTGAATTACACATGTCGTAGTTGGTAACTGGACACTGGTTGTCGTTGTGGGACTCTCATCATCCCGTCTCAAGGCTTCTGCTGTCAGTGGCTCTACTGACATCTACTCCGAGGTCGATTCTTACTCATTGTCAATTAGCTCCCGTTGGAACTGTCGGAACGTTTGATAATTGTTCGCATGAGAACGTTCTATGGGCTGACAGAAAGCAGACACTACGAAATTGGCACTAGGTTTTACCCAGTCAGAGTTATCGCTGTACATTGCCTCGATGGGTTGCCTCCATCGTTGTTAATCTGTCTATCGGGAACACATCATACTGGTAGGTGACTTGAAGAACGAACTACATCATGTTTTCTGCTACATCCTTATGGGTTACGATCTCTTAGGACGCGTTGCAAGATTCTATTCCACCGCTTGCCACCATTTTGTGAAGATCCTGGTTTACTCTTAGGTTAGTTGTCTCTATGTACTTGCACTCTAGTTCTCCATCTGCACATACTTGGTTACAATTTAAACACCAACTCAACAACTCAAGAACTACTACATTATCTTTTTATTTCATTTCCTTCTTTGTTTCTATCATTCTCTACCTAAGGTTACATCTCTCCGTCCGTGTGTGTGTACGTGTCTCTCCCTACCTGTCTGTGAGTCTGGTCAGTCTCAGTCCGAGCATTCGTCCATTCCAGGCTCCGCCCCTTAGACTTCGCTGTCCGAAAGTCCACCGTCAATCAAATTGTACCTCCCCTTAGGTAAGACGGGGGTAGGTGGGTGTACCCCGTCATGGTCAGTAATCCCCCCTCCTCTTGTCTCTGACCAGCTCTACATTGTCGGCACCTATCATCTACCTTACGGCCTGGTCAGTCCTCGTCTTCAAAGCCTCGCTCGTCCTTTGATTCCCAATACAAGCGAGGTAACAACTAACCGTCACAGTTCGCACCTCCGGCCACACCCGGTAGTCCTGGACTAGCGGCTCTGACCACCTGGACTCTCCTGCGGCAACTCAAAGGCCAAACATACGCAGCGCCCTAACCGCCCTAAACTCCCCACAATATAGATACTTACCAAGTTATTTAAGTATTTTTTGTGTGGAAAAGTCATATCACAGGCTGTTTCATATAGTGTCTCAAAGCCAAAGAATCAACACTTAAAAAAAAAACTACATATAATAAAACACATTTTGATCATTCATCTTGTTGTAAAATGAACAATGTCAATTACAATTTTAAAAAAAATTAAACCTTGGTATTTTATCTGAATGAAAAAATAACAGTTCTAAGCCTATTTATTAAAATAATTCAACATTATTATATTATCATCAATTTTTAATTTTAATTTTGTTATATAAGTTATAAGTATTTTAATTTAAATCACTAATTTTATTTTCAATAATATAAATAATATGACTTTTAAAAAAATATTCTTACAGTATATACTCGCGCTAGAGCCGATATTTTTACACCTTTTTCTATACTATTCTCTTCCAAAAACGAGGGGTCAACTTATGAACAAACGGGCTATAGAACGAGTATATACGGTAATACATTACATTATTGTGTTTTCCTCATATGTCTTTATCAGTAACATCATAGTATTTAGTAGTAGTACTAGCACTAAAATTACCAGTCCAATTCAAACTATAAGGTCCTTTATTGTGGAGTCACCACGTTTATGTTATCAGATTTTAAAGACAGTTTGGTATGCCAAGGGTTTCTCTTTTTTTCTTTGTAAAGATTTGGTAATTTTTCATTAAGTTTTCATCACCCTTGATTATAGCTAATAGCGTATATATAGTAATTAGACTAGACTATAAGACAGTGGCAGCCATTAAAAAAAATAATAAAAACAGCTGTAAAGTCAAGTCATGTAACTCATATTTTTTATTATTAAATCTACAATTCGTACAATACAATATTGCGCTTGATCCATGCTCCATCAAATATTCGCAAAGTATAAACTGACTATTAGAGTAATGTCTTTGGGAGCAGAGGCGGCACTAGGGTTGGTCGTACCCATTGTAGTAGTTCATGGTGTCACACCCTCACGACATACCCCAAAGACCTCCCCCGAGTCCACCACTGCCAAATAGTGAGAACATTCACAATTTTACACGCAGGTGTCACCCCTTTTCATGGTGTTACCCGGTGCGCTCCGCACAACCCGCACGTTCCTAGTGACGCCACTGATTGAAATAATTTATATCCCTTTCGCTAGATGTCTCATAATTCATCACATAAATGGACGATGCCGAACATTTGTGGGATTTAATGTTTCTAAAATGAACTAACGCTGAATTGAAAGTAGATCTGAAACTAATAGAAATAAACATAAATCATATGGTTTCTCTTTCATTACCTTTTCTTACAGGTGCACACAAGACTCTGGGATTTGAATCAAAAGGAGACCATGATTCATCCATACCTATTAGCAACTGCAAGAAATCTTCTCGTCATAAAGAGTTCATACCTGTTAAGGAGTTTAACATCAGTCACTTGCCTGAAGGTCAGCGCACCCCCTACATCGTTGAGTTCATCAAAGCAACAGCGGACCTTACGGTCAAGCTAATTGTTAAGAAGGCCAGCACTGACAGACCAAAGGAATTGACTAAATATCCATTTAGTGATGTTCATTTTGATGAGGGTACATTATTTACGATGGGGACAGGAATGGTGTGTTACACGAAGAAATGGAAAGAGAGGAACTATAGAGATGGGATAGTTGGCACTTGTCAATGCCAGAAGTGTATAATTTCGGACACACCCAGCAAAGAGTGGGGGGAGGTAATGATTTACACGGCCACGCATGTAGTTTTCGATGACTTTGAAGCAAACAACACCACTTGTCAGCTGTTTTATGATGGTGAAGATTGTGACCCTACTATTCTCGGTGGCTGGACGATGGGAAAAGCCTCTATTAATGGTGATAGAAGCTTGTTGGTTTGTTTGACATGTGATGTAGATTTACTGAATAAATTGGTGGTGATGCGCAAAACCTGGAGGGATTTGTATTTCAAAAAATACACTGTTGACCAGCCGTTAGGGTTTGATAACAGGATGATTTTCATAGTCTCGCATCCACATGGGGCAGCTAAGCAGGTTTCTCTGGGATTTTTTTGTACAAAGAGATTTATGCAGTACGGGCGAACCAAGTTCAGATACACAACACCAACTTGTCCTGGTAGTAGCGGGGCATATGTCGCCCCAATGATGTATGACCCCTCGATGTGTCAATACCACCATGTCCACAGCAAGGGTTTCACACCAGGATGGAACTATAGTGGTTTAGGTCTGTAACCGCCAATTTTAGAGTGAAATCTACAGTGTGGTATTTGGATATTGTATATTTTTTTTATTATTAACAGTAAAAATATCAAAAACACAGAGATTCCATTAATTGCCCCTGTCTCAGTCTTAAATATTTTTTAAAATCATGCATGCTATCTTCTTTTAATTTCTATATGAAGGTGCCTTCCATAAATGACGTCACGATACTATTTCCGATAAAAAACCTTCACCCCCTCCCATTTCGTCATATGTCTTTACAAAAACTTCGACCACCTCTTTTTTCTTCCAGTATGACGTCAAAAAAGCTTTGCCAACCCCTCCCCCCCACCATAAAAGTAATATACATAATTCCTATTTCAAAATGAGCATGTTGCAAATAACTTTTACGTCAGATAAATCCATGTTTAGTGTTTACATTTGCACTCTCATATCGGAAAACTCGTGAAGCCATGTCAAAAGTCGTTAAATAAATTGTAGCAATCAAATATTTAAGTGGAACTTTTATTTAAAGTTGTTCGTTTTTATTTGGCATCACATTTCAACACCCCTCCCCCTCGTGACACATCGTCACAAATCTGTGACTCCTCACTACCCAAGGGGCATGACGTCATTTATGGGGCTGTCTTAAACACAAAATATATTTGCTAATCTATTTTACAGTAAAAATGTTATACCAAGATTTTAAAACAATAATAATTTCATCGCAGTGAAATAATTTTTTTATTGATGTTGAAGTAAAATAATAAGTTGTTGTTTTTTTTTTAAACACACTTTCTTTATATATGTTTATTTTTTGTTTTCATTCTTAAGACTTTGGAAGTAACATTCTTAAGCCGTGAACTTTGGTAATGCACTGCAGACATTTGAAATCTGAAAAAACAACAACAACAACAACAAATGTTGGTTGTCTAATGAACAAAATATAATTATATTGTTTAAGCTATACATATTTTAGATATAAATATTCCTTTAGAGATATATATATACATATATATATATATATATATANTATATATATGTATATATTGTTTAGCTATTAATATTGTTTTAGCTATGATGTATTGTTTTAGCTAAAAGTATTGTTTTAGCTTTAAATATTGTTTTACCTAAAAAATTTGTTTTAGCTATTTGTGTTGTTGTAGATATAAGTTTAGTATTAGCTGTAACTACTGTTTTACCTAAATAAATTGTTTAAGCTATAAATATTTTTTACCTATAATTATAGTTTAGCTATAAGTATTGTTTTAGCTATAAATATTGTTTTAGCTCTAAACATTATGATCCTACTCAGATTTAAAACACACTATAAAACGGGAAAACTTTGAATTCTGTTATTTTTTATTGTATTAGGCCGTCAAGTTTTACAGCAAGAATGTAACTCTGAAATCCTAATAACTAGTGTCGCAACAAAGACTTGGCATGTGGTCAGTTACCATGGGCATCGAGGGCTAATCCTTCAATTTATTTAAATGTAATCTCTTCTTACCTTTTGGATTTTAAAATCTCATTTGATACAGGCACCAAAAATAAATTAGCCAAGGACGCACCCCCCCCCCCCCCCAGATATGCTTCTGCTAGTAGCTTCCATGTTTCACACATAACTCATGGGTTATCGTACTTCATCTAAGGGGCGTCTATATTTTGTATAATTTTGTATAAAACTTTAACAGCTCTTGCAATTTTACTAGTGCTTTGTGTCGCATTATATTTGAACAATTTTAGCTTTTTAGATTCTTCTACTTATATCTCTTACTATAACCGCACTGATATGACCTGTTTGGGGAGCTTTTGTCATCACTTTTTAGATACTTAGCCTCAACATGACAGTTAGTCATAGTTAGGACTGAAATTAATCAATGAAAAAGGGGATAGGGAAAGAACTCAAGTAGCTGCCCCTTATTCAAATTTCCTTATTTTTAAATATTAAAATTTACTCCTTTTGATGGAGAAAAATCTACCTTAATGATATTTTATATCTTGAGAATAATTGCTTAGTTTTAATAAAATAAACTTGAAAATAAATTTTTACCTTATGGCTTGTTTCATTAAATTTGTGTTATTGTCGACTTTGTGTCTAAGTCTATGTTACAGTACTTATAATTATGTTAAAATATCGATAATTTCCAAAAATATGGTCAGCACATTTGAATGAAGCTCACCCACGTGAGAGGTGCACAAGGTCTTTAAAAATATACAAGATGGAGACCTTTTGTCAAATAATTATCAATCACAGTAAATGACGTCACAAGTCCCGCTCTACACAGCTGGTTTTGAGAGTATTGAAATCAATAAATATACGACCTGCGCCATTTCATTCACATATCTATAAATTTGAAAGTTAAGCGGCCCACAGCCACATACACATACACATGTATGTGCTGCTTATTAATTAGGCCGGGGCACACTATTGTTTTTTGCCCAGTCTGATGATACCCTTTTACAGGTGACGCCCTTCATGCCTCTGCCCTTACGGGCTCATAATGGTAACATTTAAATATATATGCGGTTCCGACAAAACGTCAATAACTTGTTCAAATCTCTAAGTAACTTGGGATTTAATTAATAAAACGTGCATTAAACGTAGTGTAACACAATTACATATATGTGAGTTGGTGTTACAAAGCGAAGACACTCATCTGAAAAAAAAAATATTATAAAAAAATTTATTAGTCAAATTTAAATGATTATTATTACATTTAACTTAAAAAATTAATAATACTTCAAATAAAAACATTTTTACAAATACACTTGCTTATCTCTTTCTGTTTTAATTTTTGATCTCCGTGATTTAAAAAATATTTTTCCATTCTTTTCAATGTCTTAAAGAAGTATTCCAGAGTTTAAGCTTGAAACTTTGACTTTGCACTAAAAGTCAAAACCAAGGTATCCGTCCTCAGCTAACTCGGCAACGTTGTTGCTGTTCGTCCGTTGAATCGACGACGACCACTCTAGCCACCCGAGCGTTGCTGAGACTGGTTTTGCATATGTGTGTTCAGATGGCTGACGAGACCGATCCTGGCACGGAAGGTTCTGGAGCAGAAGGGGACATGGGACGAGTGGTTTATCTCCTGGAGTGTTGTTAGCGCGGCAACGTACACGGTCCAAAAATACACCTCGTTACCAATATTTAATTTTATTTGACTCACCCCATAAAGCTTGAGATGTGCTCCATTTTCGGTCTCTAGTTTCACTTGGGCCGATGTGTGGGAATACGTGGGCGCTGCTTACGTGAGATCTCGAAAAAAAAACGTTTTCTTTAACTATCACGTAGCGCAGCTCCTGTATCCATGAGAAATTCCACTCCACCACAACACACTTTAACTGGAGCGTACACTGCACGTGACAGATCATTATTCTCTCTCATCTTATCTTATCGTAGATACACAGACGCTTCTTCTATGCAGAAGATAATTGCGTCCACAGATCATGACGGATGATCTGTTGGCAAGTGATGCAGCGGTCACAGGGCACGGCTATGAGGGATCCACGCATTACCCATGCACGCGCCTAACTAGTATTAGGTACCCATTCGGAGCTGGTTGACTCGGGGACGCCATAGGCCCCGGGAACAAACCCTTGCCTTCGTATGGATACGAACTCGTTACCATCGGTACCCCAGTCAAGCGCGCTGCCACTAGACCACAGTGCCCCATATTCAGCCATAGCCATAAAGAAATCTTCCCTCCATTTCTCCTCTCCGTTCCTCAGTTGCACAATTACGGTGAACGTGACCATGGTTACCAGAAGTCCGGCACAACAGCAAGGACATTTGTTTTAATAGTCCCATCATAATAAGTTGGCTCTTTAAAAGCGTTAATCCTTAATTACGTGGTTTGTAAAATCGGATGCCTACTTAGATATCTTTACGGGTAAAGCGTCATAATTTATAGAAATCTATATTATATTTGTTTAAAAAAGTTCTCAACAAGTGAGACTCCAAAATAACCTGTTTGTTCTTCAGACAACAGAGACAAAATAATCACTTTATTCAACCTTTTGTGCAAGGAAATATCAAAGTAATTAGTTTAGCATAACGTAAATACAAGTACATGAATCGCTCAGTACCTGAGTTTTATTTTATTTATTTACTTTATGTTGTTACGGTCTTGTTATGATTAAACTATGTGAACGTAAAATGAGCTGTTTCACATTGGAATTGAAAAAAAAATTCCTTGGAATTTTTTCCTATTGTGTCACAGCATGGATGAAAGGGACAAAAATGGATTTTCACCTGATTTCAGGGGTATGAGAATCACTGCGTTTTTTAGTTGTATTTTGCCTGGTCACAAGCTCATGTTTTGAGCTGTGAACGAGGTTCACGTGGGAGCGTTGTTCAGTCCATGCAAGGTCTGTCCAGGCCCACGGTATATAACTCGTGTGTGTCTCGATGTGTGGGGAGACAAGGAGATATGTTGCGGAGACCAGTGGCGTGTTGACAAGTCGCCGGGTGTCAGGAACACGAGGAATACCCGAGCTTTACGGTTGCCGAGTGGGCCGGCTGGACTGTACGCCGGGGCAATGTTGTAACTGAGAGACACGGAGATATGTGATAGTGAGAAGACCAGAAGTTGTACATAGTTGACAAGTGTCTTTGAGTATAATAAAGATTGCTGTTGAGAAAAAGGACTGTGTCATTTATTGTACGCCAGTTGTTGGTGTGAACCCGGAAACCTTAAACACCTAGACAACGATCCCGACACCTGAGAGATCTAAGTCAACATGTACATTAATCGAGCTTTGATCGTCCTCAGCCTCCTTGGCTTCTATTTTCGTGTAGAAACAGAAGAGATAATTGTTTTTGTTGTAACAAAATCTACTTTTTATGCATGATTTAAACAAAGTTGCTATTTTTAAGAGCATTTTTTTCAGTCTTTGACAAATAATCAACGAGAAAGTAATACCCTATGACAACATACTCCTTTTATAAAATGTGCGCATGGTTTACTATTCTCACCACCAGTAGCGGCGTTTGAGGGTGGCAACTGGGGCGACTAACTACTAAGGTTCAAATTGTTTTACTAGTCTCACCACAGCATACAATGATCACTAGGGTTCAATTTGTTTTACTAGTCTCACCACAACATTCAATGATAACTAGGGTTCAATTTTTTTACAAGTCTCACCACAGCATACAATTATCACTGGGTTCAATTTGTTTTACTAGTCTCACCACAGCATACAATGATAACTAGAGTTCAATTTGTTTTACTAGTCTCACCACAGCATACAATGATCACTAGGGTTCAATTTGTTTTACTAGTCTCACCACAGCATTCAATGATAACTAGGGTTCAATTTTTTTACAAGTCTCACCACAGCATACAATTATCACTGGGTTCAATTTGTTTTACTAGTCTCACCACAGCATACTATGATCACTAGGGTTCAATTTGTTTTACTAATCTCACCACAGCATTCAATGATAACAAGGGTTCAATTTTTTTACTAGTCTCACCACAGCATACAATAATCACTAGGGTTCAATTTGTTTTACTAGTCTCACCACAGCATTCAATTATAACTAGGGTTCAATTTTTTTACTAGTCTTACCACAGCATACAATTATCACTGGGTTCAATTTGTTTTACTAGTCTCACCACAGCATACAATGATAACTAGAGTTCAATTTGTTTTACTAGTCTCACCACAGCATACAATGATCACTAGGGTTCAATTTGTTTTACTAGTCTCACCACAGCATTCAATTATAACTAGGGTTCATTATTCCAAAATGTCCTGATCTCAATGAAGTGGCTGATTTTTGTTCGATATTTCAAAAACACCGCAAATCTTGAACTTGCTATTCAAAAGTATGCAAAATATATGATTTTATATATATATATATATATATATATATATATATATATTAGGGCTGTTATCGATTAAATTAAATTTAATCGTTAACTTTTGAAAAATTACCGATTAATTAATCGATAATTTTGTTAAGCTAAAAATATTGATGTATGACGTCATTAAACTGAAAATTTCAAGGGAAGTAATAAAAACAGGCAATCAGTATTTTCATTGAGTTATTTTAAAAACAGTTAGCACTGAAAAGAAGTTAAATAACGTATTAAAGTTGAGATACTTGAATGAAAATTTCACATTAATTTTACTAATATAAAAGTAATCGAAATTGTTTGATGATTAGTAAAAACATAAAAATAATCTTTTATAATTTTAAGTTGTTCGAAAGCTATGATTATTTTTCTAAGATCTCATAATCTCTTTTTTCACTATTTCGTTTTCCTTCATATCGTGTGCCCTTTTATTGCATTTTTAAAATACTAATAACCTATGTATTAAATGTAATTAAATTTAAAACACGTACTACTGTTACGGGATAAATTTAAAAATAAGTAGTTCAATATGATGTCAATGAATTTAAATTTTGTTATTGTTAAATAGCTAAAAACTATGTTGTTTTTAGCGCATTTTCGAGATGTCGAAATCGCTATTGCCCCCGTTTTGTCCGTCTGTCTGTCATCACCATGATCACAGGATCCATAAGTCCTAGACCCATGATGTATATATGTTTTTTGTATGTCCTGACCTGCCATTGGTGCATCAACACTCAGTTACTCGATCCGTTAAAAATCCCCGTTAAAACTACCAAAAAACTTTGCGAATCGAGAGTTAACACTGGCACAAGGAACGGGCGCCATTGCCGGAAGTCGAATACATAGTTTTTCAAGCATTCAAGAGTGGTGTGAAATCGTGCAAAAGAATTAATTAGTGTTTTTTTTAGTTGACGTCATTAAAATATGTGTAAAAGTTTAGAGAGTTATACTTCATCATTTGTGGTGACTTGTAGTTAGATTAAAGAGAAAATAAAAAATTATAAAATGTAAAGAAATGACTTTAAAAAAAAATTTTTTCAGGTATATTCATTACACAAGAAAATTCATAAATATATGTCTAAAATCTAAACACAATTAGTGATAACTACATAATGCTGATATCTAACATAAGTACTGATACACAATACGAAAATGCGCTAACACGTCCTGAGTCCAAAAAGGGACCAGGCTTAACATGATTTTTTTATATCATTGTCCTTATAAAACAGGTTATTTTAAAATATGCTCTTTCTGAACTCCCTGAACGGAAAAGTTTGTACGTAAAAAATAATAATAAATAAAAACTATTATTAATTATTTATTAATAAATCGAATTTTTAAANATATATATATATATATATTAAGGCTGTTCACGATTAATTTAAATTAAATCGCTAAGTTTTGAAAAATTACCGAATAATTATAATTAATCGATAATTTTAGTTAACTTAAGCTAAAAGTAAGATGTATGGCGTCATAAAGCTGAAAATTTCAAGGGAAGTAACTCTAACAGGCAATTAACATTTTTAAAATTTAAATATAAGAGCTTATTTTATATAAAAAAAACTTTTTTCTTAAATGGAGAAGTTTGTACGTAAAAAAAAAGCAAACAATTATTAATTTTTAACAATTACTCATTTATTATTAAAACGGAATAATTATTTTAAAACAACCTCTTAAATTTAATCGCTATTTTTTCTGTTAAAATAATTTTAATCCTAAAATTTATACCCAGTTATTAAGAAATTAATCGGCAGCCCTTTTATATATAAGTCAAATACGAATGACTAAATTATGTGCATTGAACAACATTGTTGACCTGCCAGCAGTGGCGTAGCTAGAACTTTTGCCGCCCGGGGTGGTCTTTTTAGAGTCCACCCACAAATGACGTCACGCACCGTGATTTGAAAGCTTATCTTATCTGTTACAGACGCTTCTTCTACACAGACGATATTGCATCCTACGTTTAAACATGCTTATTTTCAAATAAAAAATACCACTTTAAGGTGGGGGGGGGGGAGGTCCCAGGGCAAAGCGAATCAGGCAGCCGCCTTGGACCCATTGGCGTAGCTACAGCTTTTGCCGCCCAGGGCGGTCTCCAATTTGCGCAACTTTAAATAAAATTTCCACTAAATATATTATTACCGAAACTTTATTTAATGAAGTTTTACATGGTTTCACGCTTATTAAGATATTAGAAATTAGAGTGCAGTCTTGCACTAAAAATATTTAAATGACAATAAAATGATTGAAAACCTGCTCATTTTTAAATAGAAAATACGGTTTTTATGGGAGGGTGGACCTTTGTGATGTCACATTAAAGAAGGGGTTTAAATTTTTGTGGACAACGTGTGTCCAGGGATCAGGGGGTGAGAAATCATCCAAAATCGCGTGACGACATTTAAGGATGGCCACTTAAATAGATAAACATTATTAAATAATTGTAATTGAAATGAAGTACATTGTAAAAGTAAAAGGTGGGGAACATGTTAACCATTTCATACCATATTTATGTACGCATAGATATATTTATTTTTAGACATTTAACAATATAAAAGATTCATTTTTAAAGGCCTCAAGAAAGTTATTGAGGTTGCAGGTCCCCACTCCCTCCCTCAAATGAGTCAAAACATATTCCAAATTTAAAGCAAAAAAACATTGCAAATTAATATGCTTTTTTATTTATAAATATATGCTTTTTTATAAACAAAGAAATTTTATACATTAGTATGTAAATATATTTATAAACGTACTTACCTAGCTTTCACAGTAGAGAAATCGTGTATTATATTATCAAAATTTTAATTATTTATAATATCTTGTTCTATGGACAATATTGCAAGATTGTGTAGTCTTAAATCCCTCATTGTGGAACGAAAATAACTTTTGTATCTACTTCAGGTTTGGAGAAGCTCGTTTCACAACTATATACACTTATATCAATTGTTGAAAACATTCTTAGCAAAAGTATACTGTTGGGTAAAGAATTTTCCAATCTATACTGTTGAATATATTTTAATAGATCAAGGAGGCATTCCCCCCCCTCGCTTTTCTAACATAGTGAATCTTCTTGTAGTGTAGGTTAAGCTAGGGCTGGTCTTAGGCTCTGCCACCTATGCGGCCACAGTGCGTTCGCGCTTTCATGGACCTCACCTATCTTAATTTTTACTTATTATCCTTAGTAAGACCTTATTCTTACCCAAATTGGGCCCAGCGCATTCCTTTTCGCATAATAAGCTGCATAAGGCCCCGCAAGTGCTAAGCCTGGCCCTGTGTTGTTGTTGAGCCTTCTCGTCCACGAGGAACATCCACCGATCATCGTCGCCGTCTGCACTTCCTCCTAGGACATAGGCCACCTACAAGAGACCTCTATGCATCTCTATCCTGGGCCAGTTTCTCCAGGATCTTCCATTCATGGCCAATTCACATGATGTCTGCCTCCAATATCTCGGCGCCAAGTGTTTCTTGGACGGCCTCTTTTCCGTTTACCCTTTGGGTTCCATTTCAATGCTTGCCTTGTATTAGAAGCAGGTTTTCTTAGTGTATGACCTATCCACCTCCACATTTTTAAAGAATCTCTTCCTCAATGGGCTTCTGTTTCGTCCACTGCCACAGTTCCCGGTTGCTGATTTTGTCCGGCCAGTGAATTCTAATAATCCTTCTGTGTACTGACATAAAAACCTTGAACCTTTTCGTTCAATATTTAACTGTTCTTTATCAGAGATTCTAAAGAAATTAATTTGATGTTAAAATTTTTAATTTAGTAGGTTACATTGTACTATACACGAGTATTTTCTTGCAACGACATGCAACTGATCTGTTGGGTCTACTGCTTAGACCCCTCGCTTTGACCAAACATTTTGACAGCTTTTTACAATTCTACTACTATTACGTAATACATGATTTTCTGTAACAATGGTATCAAGAAAAAATTATAGTTATTTTTACAAGATAAAATAATTAGAAAAATACCATACTAATACTGATGTAATAAAATATTATATTATAATCATCCCTAAATCCTAATGCAAAAAGTAATTTTCCAAAAGCATGTCAGTATGAGTATGGTTTTATGGATTCAGGAGAAAATTTTAAATAAGAAAACTCAGTTTTTAGGCTTCAACTTGCAATGGTAATGGGTCGTTCACATATTATATAACGCCGAAAAAAAAGGGGGGGGGTATGCAAATACACTATACAAAACAAATAGCAAATTATTTTTTTTAAATAAATAAATTTATTTATTTATTTCGTTTCCATTTAAGGATTATCTTTAAATTCCTTCTCAATATCGAAACGATTTACATTAGCTGTATTTCAAAGTCTGATTACTAAACGTGATGATTACTGTATCGTTGTAATAATTAGAATGAGATTTAAAGCATTAAAAAATCATTATAAATACACTTTCGTTTGATATAAAGATAGAATTTTATAAATAAAATACACTGCACAACATGATGAAGTGGTAAAACCAATTGGCATTAGTCATTATAGTATTTAAAATTTATAGTCACTGCGTTAGTATTAGTGTGTGTCCCAATCATATTTGTATATATTTTTTTTTTCATTTAATTAAGAAAATCTCTTAATCAGCTTATTTTTTGTTGAATAAAAAATAGATCTTTAAAAGTTTATATTTTTAAGGATTTAACAATAACAACAAACTAGGCCTACTAGTTATGTTGTTATTTATGTTTTTAAATCCCGAACGGCTTTGGAGTATAATAATATATACGCTCGACTAAAATTTAATAATCGATTCCAACTAGCATGACACTTGAAAAGTTGCTTCTGTGTGTACTTTCAAACAGAATTTATTTAATTTTATATCCTTTAATTTATCGATTTTACTAGATGAATTGAAGTTGAGCACAAGATTTAAATAAGCACTTAATAACTATCATCTGAAGTCATTTTCTTAAAGCCCGTAGCTGGTTTGTATAAACTATAATCGAAGTGACGGTAACTATTCTGACTATTCATTTTATTTTATATTTAGTTTAGTTTAGAAAATAATCAACAGTCTATAAAGTGGAGTGGAGAAAGAAGTGCATAAGTCTTTTTTTTTATAAGAAGTTATGAGAAACTGTCTTGTTTGGTCTTTAATTTAGATGTTTTATGTATTATCAGCCATAAATGGTTACCAATGATGTCTCTAAAATGTCTTGTTTGGTCTTTAAACTAGATGTTTTATGTATTATCAGACATAAATTCATAAATGGTTCGGAGTGTCTATAGACTAAGTAGTACTAACTTACTATGTCAATAGAATTAAAGTGTGCAGGTGCCGAGATCAAACTCGCTGTAAAAATTACTAAAAATGGAATCAAAAGACTACATTACTAAGCAAAAAGCAATAAAGTGTTATTATAATTAAGCAAAGGCAAAAGTCTCAAAAGCGAAGTCTGCAAATAGTGCAATACTTCCATAGCTGCACTGAACACAAATTTCCTGACTGAGTGTAAAGTAATTAAATTAAGTAAAGTTAAAGTCAGTACTTGTATTTGAGTAACTTGACTTAGACTTAAGTTTAATAAATTATGTGATATATTATTACCTGCAAATTAAAATTTAATGTAGCTTAGGAAAAATTAAGCTTCACAAAACGGAAATATTTTAAAGTCGACAATCTCATTTCATCGCAGTGCACATAATACGAATGAAAACGGTGTGGTGAAGTTATAATTATGATCAGATTGAAATTGGTTGGTAGCAGTTGCGGGCCGGGTTACCAGATTTAAGTATTTCTTATTTTTAAAAGCCAAAAATATTTGTGGAATGGTATATAAATATTACGCCATTCAACGTTATTTAGTGAAAATTGAGGTTGTAAGTAGTCTTAGGGGCCGTCCATAAAGTACGTCACGCTATTTTTGACAACTTTTGTACAAAAATATATTTTTATTAACAAAATAATTAAAATTTTGTATATAAAACCGTGACGTCACAAATGGCCGGACAAACTGTCACACATTCTTACACCCCCTCTAGCCTCTGGAGCGTGACGTGTTTATATGGACGGCCCCTTAGTAGTGAGTTACAAAATTAAAGGGGATGGGGGAGTAGTTAGGTGGTTTTTAAAAGATTCAAGCTGAAGCACTTCATTCCATGGATCAAATCCTTTATTTTCTGGGAAACGCCAATTAAATTTTCTACCCGTTTATCAATGGCGTAGCGGGGGGGGGGGGAATGCCCCGGGTAGCTTTTAATTATGGGCGGCAATTCCTTGTTGTGTAAATGGCGTAAATGATAGTGGAGACAGAGAGGGCGTTTCAATTTTTATTTCTTATTAAAATATTTTAAATCAGCATACTTGCCATTTCTCTTTACTCTATAAAAACAAAAGCATTACTTTTTAAAACAATATGTATGGGGTGAATATTCTGCAACTACTGCTTCCATGTTACAACGCTGCGTTTAATTATTAATAGCCACTATCAAATTTCATATATTTAAATATATAAATAAATGTAATGAATTAAACTAATACTACCCCAGAACTTCAGGTAAAGGGCCGTCCATAAACGACTTCACAGGATTTTTGCCCATTTTCACCCCACCCTTTTTTTTCGTCACGTGTCGTTACCAATACTATGTCATAAAGCTTCCACGCCTCCCCCAATTAAAGATGTATTTTATATTAGAAAAGGAGCACGTTTCAAATCTATTTTTTCTTATTATAGTGTCTATTTAGTGTAAGGTTGCACTCTAATGTCGCAACCTGAGTGAAGCCATGTACAACGTCATAAAACCAATTTTCAGAAATCAAATATTTACGTGGAACTTTTATTTAAAGTTGCGCTTTTTTATGTGACGTCATATTTCCAAACACTTTCTCTCTCCCCTCGTCTCAAATGTGTGGTTCTCCCTCCCCCTAAGTGCGTGACGTCATTTATGGACGGCCCCTAACGTAAATAAAACTCGTTACCATTGATGAGCTCTTCAATGATACTTTCGATTGGTAATCAATCACCTGATGTAACATTGGTCGATAAGGTTTACTTTTTAAATAATTCATGTTTACGCATAGCCGCATAGCCTTTAAAAAGCCATCAAACGTTACATTTTTTAAAAGCCTGATTGCAATCTCACCTCTCATTTTGTTTAAAACGTTACATTCGACTCTTCTACCACACATTGAAAGTAGGTGTCACCTGTATTTTTAAATTTTTACATTATTTTTTATTTATTATTATTATTATTATTTTTTTTTTTTTTGGCGTCCTAGGCATTTGTGACACACAGAAATAATAAAATTGATCCATTTTTGCATCTTCATGATTAAAATTAATTTTTTAGGCAAAAATAGCCACAAAATTAAAAAAAAGAATTAATGTCAACACGTTTAAAAAAATCGAAAAAATTTCGCGTAAAAAACAACAACAACAAAAAAAAACAATACGAAAAAACTATCTGGTTATTTTTTATTTGTAGTATAATAGCCAAGCGGGTGTTAATAAGTTAAATTTGGTGTGACCTAAAAATAAGAATTAAGCATATGTCCAGATTAGGCAACTCTGGCCTTGGGAAGAAAATTATTAAATTTTGAAGATTAACTGGCCAAGCCAAACTAAAACACTCCCACCCAGGCCAGATTATAGATTATTATAGACCATTGATAAAGTAACCAATGAATGGTTTCCAGACGTATTAGGCCTACAGCCCAATTTTCCCTTTCAGGTGCGCGGATATGTGGTAACGCAGAAATCTTACTGACGCCGCGCAGCAAATTTGGTAAAATATTGCTCAAAAATGGATGCACCCGAGTTTTTTTGTGTTCTTTTGCACATGGAGCAACGAACTTTAGACTTAGAGACAACATTGCTACCACCCCCTGCTCATAAAAAAGAGAAAAAAAAGAAAAGAAAATCACCCCTGGAAATTATGACTATTTTTTTAAAATACCAGATATGCAGAAAGATATATTTATTAATTATAAACCCTCTATTACGCACTTCTAGGTTTTCATGGGAAGATATTTGATTGGATATTATATATGTACATGAAATATATAAATATATAAATATGGAAAAAAATACTATTTTTTAGGGCAGTTATCGATTAATTTAAATGTTATTGTTAACTTTTGAAAAATTACCGAATAATTAATCGATATTTTTAAATTAAAGATAAAAATAAGATTATGACGTCATCAAACGGAAAATTTCAAGCCAAGCATCAAAAACAGGTACTTGACTTTTTTTAAATTTAAATATAAGTAGTTAAATATCATGTCAATGAATTTAAATTTTGTTATTATTAATTAAGTAAAAACAATATTTAATTTTTTATATCATTTGCTTGATAAATTCAGCTAATTTTACAGTTTACACTTCACTTTCTTTTTTAAATGGGGAAGTTTGTACGCAATAAAAAAAAACATTTAAAAAACACAAGTTTTCACTATACATCCTTTATATACGAGACATACACTAACTATAAGGATATTCATTATAATACGCAGAGCAAAACAATCCGAAAATACAAAATTCTTGTTATGTCTCGTAAAACGTGTTTAATATAATGCGCAACGATCGTAAATATATTTTAAAAAAGTAATGTCAATGTAATGTGCACCTTATTGCGCGACATGAAAGGTTGTTGAAAATATTATTACCACAACAATTTATCTCAAAAAATTAACATGATATAAATAGATAAATAAAATAATTTTAAAAATCAATAATTCAATTACTGTTCATTCGATCGATTTGAAAGTTCGTTACATCATGTTTATCATTGGCATGAGTCTGCCTGTAAATTTCAGCTCACTAGCTTACGAGAAAGGGGGTTAAAAATCGGTCTAAAGTTTTTTCGGCAAGGTCGCACGGTCGGTCGGTTTGCCCGCGCGGCTCAAACACCACAAATTAATATAAAGGATTTATAATTATATATTAATATTTAATTATCTATACTAAGAAATGGGAAAGCCCTCACTGACTGACTGACTGACTGATTCATCACTAATTTTCAACTTCCCGTGTAGGTAGGAGCATGAAACTTTAGGAAGTTGTTGGGTACCCTCTCGCTACGAAAATTGGCGAAAAAGAATTTTAAAAATCTCGCTCAAGTGGGGTCGGGGGCCCAAAACTTTTTTTTCTACATCACTAATTCACCCATTGTTCGTGTAGGTAGAAGCATGAAACTTTGGGTAATTGTTAACTACCCTCTTACGACAAAAAGTAACGAAAAATAATTTTGAAATTCACACTAATGGGGGAAAGGGCCCTAAAAACATTTTTCCCTTATATGAGCCATATACAAATTGAAAATCACTAATTCTTCTATTTCCCGTGTAGGTAGAAGCATGAAACTTTGGGAAGTTGTTGGGTACCCTCTTACGGCGAAATTTGGCGAAAAAGAATTTTGAAAATCACACTAATGGCGGCCGGGGCCCCAAAATAGCTTTTTCCTTATATAAGCTATATACCAATTGAAAATCAATAATTCTTCTATTCCCGTGTAGGTAGCAGCATTAAACTTTGGAAATATGTTGAGTAGATGGTTCCGACGATAATTGGCATAAGAGAATATTACATTCCCCTCTCCTGGGGGCCGGGGCCCCAAAGAACGTTATTTTTCCTTAAATGAGCTATATAAAAATTGAAAATCACCAATTCTCCTATTTTCCGAGTAGGTAGACCCATCAAAGGTTGGGGAGTTGATAAATACATTTTCACGATGCTAGCAGGTGAAATAATTTTTAAAATATCTCTTACTGGGGGGCCGGGGGCCCAAATTTAAAAACTGAAAAATCAATAATTCTCCAATTCCCCATGTCGGTAGGAGCTTGAAACTTTAGAAAGTTGTTGAATACAATCTCCCGATGATAATTGACGAAAGGGAATTTTAAATTCTTACTCATGGGGGTACGGGGGCCCAAAAATAATGGGGCCCCAAAAAGTTTTTTGTCCTTTATACGAGCTATATACAAATTGCAAATCATTAATTCTCCTATTTCCCGTATATTTAAAAGCAGTAAACCTTGTAAATTTGTTGGGTACATGTTTCCGATGATAATTGGCAAAAGAGAATGCTAAATTTCCAATTAATGGGGGCCGACGCCCAAAAAACGTTTTTTGAGCTATATAAAAATTCAAAATCACTAATTCTCCTATTTCCCATATAGGTAGAAGCATGAAACTTTTGAAAGTTTTTCGAGTAAAAGCTTCCACCGAAAATTGGCAAAAAGAATGATAAAAATTCCCTTTAATTGGGAACCCAAATATAGTTTTTATTATATCAAAATCCAACTTATCATTAATTCTCCAATTATCCATGTAGGTAGGAGCATGAAACTTTGGGTAATTGTTAAGTACCCTCTCACGACGAATATTGGTGTAAAAGAATTTTGAAATACACACTCAAGGGGGGCCGGGGCCAAAAACGATTTTTTTTTCATGTATGAGATTTATAAAAATTTAAAATAACTAATTCACCCATTTCTCGAGTAGGTAGACTCATTAAACGTTGAGGAATAGATAATTACACTTTCACGATGGTAGCAGGTGGAAAAATATTAAAAATATCTCTTACTGCGCATCCGGTCAAAACAGCGACAGTCAAAACAGCGACGGTCATAACAGCGACTTCAAAACAGCGACTGTGTCAAAACAGCGACGGTCAAAACAGCGATGGTCAAAATAGCGACTGTATCAAAACAGCGACTGTATCAAAACAGCGACT
>MUZC01000082.1:983269-997702 GCA_002072015.1 Radix auricularia | reverse complement strand
ATATCATTGATTATTATCAATTATTTCTAATGATATTTATAAGAAGACTTTTAAATTTATTTCAACATCATAAACTTGCTAATTTTATACTTGTATAAAAGGTTAATAATAATATTAGATATTTATAAATATTTTACAAATAAATCATTATTTATTATCACTTATAAAGATTTTTTCTTTAGGAAGTTGCAATTTTCCATCACGAAAATTCTTAAAACAATTTATTATTAAAACACTCACAAAAATAAATAAAATGAGTAAATAAGGTAAGTACAGATGTTTAATATTATTTAATAGCGTCTGGTAGGGCAGTCGAATCTTGTAGAATGTAGAAATGGACCTTGATGATTTACAATAACTACACCGATATTTAATGTACATGCAAAAACCAACTATGACCCGCTCGTAAGCCGACCCCCTCCCTCCCAAATCTTTCACCCTAGATTTTGTCCCAATATGGTCGGCCTTAGAATGAGTATGTACGGTAAATAATGTCGGCGAATTGCAAGGTCTCGTTAACTTCATGTCATGATTCATTCAAAGAACCCAACTCTGTTTTTTTGTTTTGTTTATGATTTTTGTTTATGTTCAGAGTGAAAAGTTGTATCAAAATACCATATAATTTGTTAGAGCTTGGATATAAAACAAGCGTGAAGACTTTGAAAATGTCATTAAATGAATTGCAAGCAATGAATTACAGTAGTTAATGGGACATTTTATTTAAAGATGAGCGATTTTTTTAATGTGACGTCACATTTATTTTACTCTTCCCACCCCTCGTCACACATCATCACAAATGCTTGAACCCCCACCCCCCAGGTGCGTGAAGTCATTTATGGATTGCCCCTTATTGAAATCGGAATACAAAAAAGTTAAAACATTAGAAATTATCTTTATGAGAAAGATGCGTCATTGCACAACAGTATTCACCTTTTTAATGAAATTTCCATTGGTCCGGTCTTTTCGACCTTTGAACAGCAACTCCTCCTGGCTTAGGATAGAGGGCTCGGGTCAGCTGCAAATACGTTAAGAGTGTCCCAAGGATGTGGTCGGGCCAACTCCCCCGTCCCTCAAAAAAATAAAAATAAAATAAAATAATTTTAAAAAATAAAATAAAATATGCAACTATTTTGTCATTTTTTTCGCAAACCATCTATCGGGTTGAGACAAACGCCAAACGGTAGCTATTAATATTTAGAATAATGTCGGAGAAGGAATTTGCGGAAGGTATAATTCCTTTCGACTCCCGTAAATTTAGCATCAATTTGTAGATAGCAATTTGTTTTTTTTTAGAATGATAGCTATAGTTAAATGGGTTTTCCCGCTTTGTGAATGTTAATGTTAGATAGTTGCGTGGTGTGTATTATATTGACACATTCTTGGTGTGGTGTAGCATGAGGAGATATGACGTCATATTTTGTAAAGTTTCTGAGTTACTGATTTGAAATTATTTTAATGTAATCTAGAACTTTTCCCTTGGATAAAAAAAACCAGTTTGTTTTTGGAAATTGCGATTAAATGCTCATTCAAAGTTTTATTTTTCTTGTTTCAATCTTTCTTCATAATTCATATTTTTTTTTTTACATTCTGTACTAAACTTTCTTAACTATTCGTATCATTTTATTATTTCCTATTTTGTTTCAATGTTTCTTTTCTTTTCTTTATTATTTCACAACCGTGTCACTTCCTATTATCTTCTACGTTTTAAATCTGTTCTTATCGTTAATAATTTTGTTCCCCTGTCCTCAGATCTTTCCTTTTATATATATATTGTAACGAACCTCGTTACTCGTGTGACTGACCTCTCTACTGACCTCTCCTTTCACACAAGTCAAACACCAAGACTGTAAGACGATATGAACACTTATTAATTCTGTTTATTGCTGCACTTCTTCAACCCCAGTTACTTCTCATGTAACACTGACCCGTACCGCCCAACCGTCCAACTGACCACAAGTCTACATTCTTGGTTTAAAAGTTCCAGTTTACACAATGACAATGTGTGGCACATCTATCCTAATCTACATATGGGTCAAGATAAATAAAATTTTTGAAAAACAACTTATTTTGAACCTTCAACTTTGACTCATAATGAATTCTAACAAATAGTTAAAAGGCTTTTTTAACACATGACCAATTTTTATGAATGAAACAATAAGTACAAAGCAATAGTAATAGAATCAAAATAAGGTTGAAGGATGAATGGCTGTCGATGGAAAATAGATTTCAATAATGATGCGGTGCTAAGGGTCCATATGGATTAAATCAACTTCATAAATGTATATAATTGTGGAATTTTGTTTCGGTTGGGACTTTTATTTTAACATTGGATACTTCCTTTATCTTCTTATAACCTACAACATTTTTGTTGGTGTTAATGTGGTTATTTTTAATTTCTAGTTAATCTTTAAATTTCTCATGTTTTACAATGTCTTAAACAATGTAAATAAACTTTAAAATTTTTCTAAGATATTCATAGAGATGGTGGGCATCACCGGAAACGTCTATTTGTTTTCTATGTAAAAAATAAAACTTTAATTGATTGTTTTGACGCCACAAATCGTTCATGTAGAAGGAGCGTCTGTATATCTAAGATGCATCATTTAGAAGGAGCGTCTGTATATCTAAGATGTATCTTTTAGAAGGAGCGTCTGTATATCTAAGATGTTTTCTATGTAAAAAATAAAGCTTTAATTGATTGTTTTGACGCGACAAATCGTTCATGTAGAAGGAGCGTCTGTATATCTAAGATGCATCATTTAGAAGGAGCGTCTGTATATCTAAGATGTGTGTTTTAGAAGGAGCGTCTGTATATCAAAGATGTATCTTTTAGAAAGAGCGTCTGTATATCTAAGATGTGTGTTTTATATCAAATCTGGTTTAGGTTCAGAATATACAGCATTCTCTGAACTTTGTATTGTACTTATAATAGATGACAATATTCACACACGATACCACCAGCTCACAAAGTTCTTTCCCTTTTATGATTACCACATACAGGTTCTGGTACAGCCCCCCTTGCGTTAGACCAGGTACAAGAGCTATGGCCAGGTACACACTTATCTTGGGCGTGTTCCCAACGATGTACACCAAAGAAATATACGTCACTTGTTTTATAACCTGTAATTCCTTCCCACCAAGTTTTGTACACGATGTGACCCCAACACTCGGATCTTTACCTTGTGTTTTTTCAACGCGTCTTGCTCCAGTTCTTGATGTCAAAGTGTCTCTGACACTGACGGCCTTGGAGAGTGACCTTGACATGACCACCAGACAAACGACGATGATGATTTCCGAAGCGATCGCAGACACGGAGTCACGAGCGTTCCAGATGACGCTTTTAACGATGTCACGATAGGGCGAGAACCACAGCATACGGCGCGTGGCGTTGACCTGGTTGTCAAAGACCTCGGTGACCCCCATGGTGGCCAGGATAGGGATGTACGTGACGACAGACAACACGCTGATACCAACCATGATTTTAACCGTCCTGACCACGGAGATCGTGCTTTTAAACCCTAGCGGGTTGGTCACGCACATGCACTTCACCACTGCAAGGTAAGTGGTTATCAAGACGGGAATCTCAAACAGGCAAGAGCGGATGTTCCCAAAGAAGCTGTTAAATGTGTATGGGTTGATATAAAACCATGTTTTGTAACTCGTGACCATTTCCGTGAGCCAAAACGCCATGGAGAGTCTTTGGCCGAGGGCGGCCACGCTACACAGGAGTTCAGAGGCCGAGAGGAAGAGAAAGGCCACGGTGACCCCGTCGTTAGCCCCCATGACTAGGAACGTTCTGATGTTGACCGCGTTGGAGATGACCCCCAGAGTGGACAGGACCATATCGACTGACGTGTACATGCCCATCAGGGGGATGAACTCTTTCTGTGTGATAAATACATCCAACACAGAAGAGTTATCTATGAGGTTACCTACGCTCATATGTGAACCGCCAGCAATGATCGTTGGGAACAGTGATTTCTGGTCGGCCATGATCTTATACAAACACTTTCAACACAAGAATATATCTCACAATCACATCTAGGGCATCAAACCATTTGAAAACTGCCGTACAGTTGAATATATAAACGTCTCGTCCACATTAATCAACTAGCGTGTTTCGAGTGAAAAAATTCCAATAAAATTGTATCTAAAAAATGAGCAAACGTTGTTAGAATTTTTGCATAATTTCAATTTCACATGGTGAGATTATGAATCCATTCATTCCCGATAGAGATCTTCATTAAAACTAAATATCATGTGATTTTTTTTTATATTGATGCATACAAACAAGAAATCCCGCTATTTAACGCTTTGCGCTCCCCAAAAATCTAAACAAAATGAGATAATAGATTATCATGGAAATTGTAGACATTCAATTCATCGAAATCGATTTCCTCGGATAAAACTATCTCTGAGTAATAATGTCCAATAACTTGAATTACGGTGACATCTATTTACCCAAGTGGCGCTTGCCATTATGTTTCTTTATTTGATTCACTGGTGATCTGTAATATAGTTTCACGTATGTCTAAGTTGTGTATATCGTTTTCACTGGTAGATTTGCATGTGATCGCTTAGAACCAGTGGCGTCGCTAGGGGGGTGCGGAGGGGGCGGGCCGCCCCGGGTGACACCATCAGGGGGGTGACACCAGACCGTAAAATACTATATATTCCCGTTATTTGGCACTGGAAAACTCGGAGGATTTCTAAGGGTTAAATCATGAGGGGGTGACACCATGAGCTCCCGCCCCGGGTGTCACCAACCCTAGTGACGCCTCTGCTTAGAACTACACGTGCAATAAAAATAAACGAAATTCCGATTTATTTATACGTTGTTTAAAATTTAAACTCTAAGTAAGCCGTAATGTCTTTACTTAAATTTAAGGCGATGAGTTTATCGACTGCACTAAGTATTTAGATGTTTTACGTTTAGTTTAAGTTGATGGGTTTACAAACAGAACAAAATAAAAAAAAAGAATTGATGATGATTTGTTGGAGTAAATCGTTACTAAATGCCATCCTTTGCAGTCGTTCTCTCATACTGATTAGATAAATGGTCCCGACGTTCGATAGAATTATTTCTCTAATGATGATGCGATGTATGTAGTGAAAATATAATAGGCTATATATGTCGTTATGACCAGTTAAAATAACAAAGTTAAAATATATTACCTAACTTTGTGCTGAATGTTGTTACCGACGTATGAATGTTGAAAGTTGTTACCGACGTATGAATGTTGGAAGTTGTTACCGACATATGAATGTTGGAAGTTGTTACCGACGTATGAATGTTGGAAGTTGTTACCGACGTATGAATGTTGGAAGTTGTTACCGACGTATGAATGTTGGAAGTTTTACCAACGTATGAATGTTGGAAGTTGTTACCGACATATGAATATTGGAAATTGTTACCGACATATGAATGTTGGAAGTTTTACCGACGTATGAATGTTGGAAGTTGTTACCGACATATGAATGTTGGAAGTTTTACCGACATATGAATGTTGGAAGTTTTACCGACATATGAATGTTGGAAGTTTTACCGACATATGAATGTTGGAAGTTTTACCGACGTATGAATGTTGGAAGTTGTTACCGACGTATGAATGTTGGAAGTTGTTACCGGCATATGAATGTTGGAAGTTGTTACCAACATATGAATGTTGGAAGTTGTTACCGACATATGAATGTTGGAAGTTGTTACCGACACATGAATGTTGGAAGTTATTACCGACGTATGAATGTATAGGTTTATATTATAAGTTGAATCGATAAAATCAAACTCTCTGGTCCACTAGTTTCCATTGACATAACGTGACACCCTCTAATTCACCGTGCGTTTGTTCGAGCGTTTGATCATTCGGTGATTAAAGGAACACACATGCTATTTAACTGGGTTGTAATATGTTACTGTAATTTTTTCATTGTCTAGACAATATTGAAAATGGACAGTGTCACTGTTATGGTCAGTAATTTACGCTTGACACTTGGTAGCCTAATGTAGTATAATTAAACGGTTAATGTACTCAACTGCAATGCAAGATATAAATGAAACATTGGACTCAAAGAATAAATTGTCTATGCTAATTTACAAAGTGTTTTATTTTATTTTATTTCGTCCTAAAGATTTATATCTATTAAAAATCTATTTGCATTTTGTCATACAAAAGTTATATATTAGATCTATGTATTTTTGCGCTGAGTTTCTTTTTCTATTACAGTCAATTTGGTGTAGAGATTAAATGTGAACTATGTGAAGGCGAAGTTAAATAATTTCTTGATTTATTTACGAATTGACGTCATAGCTAAGTTTTTTATGCTGATTATTTTCTTGATGGTTAGAGACGATGATAAACAAAAACAAAAACGTGATTTTAATGCACCAATTACCCTGAGTCTTATAAGTAATTATAAGTTATTATTAACTATATAATAAAACTAAATTCCCTTTTAAGTGTATATTTCACAAACAACCAGTTCTCATTTTTACATTTTTCCAAAGTTTAAATTGTCTATAAAAATAAAACTTAACAAACCATGTGTATATTAAACGCTGTACGTTTCATTTTCAGAGTAGAAGTAGTTTCAGAGCACAACTGGGTCTTCCGCGCCTTTGGCTAATTTATTTTTGGCGCCCTTGAACAATTTCAGCTTTGCGGCTTTTTCAATGGTTAGAAAAAATTTGAATAAATTAAAGGACTAGCCATGGCCACCCTTGGCTGATGCCCCGATGCCATTCGTTGTTACGCTTCTGACTAGTTTAATACATTTTAATTTCATGGGTGGATTTAGGTAAATAAAAAATGGCGTCGAACAATAATAATTTTATGTTTAAATACTATTACAGCGGTGCCGAACCTTGTGTCTTATCTGTAATAATGAGAACGAGGCTCCGCCTAACAGATACACATAGGGCTTGTCGTTTCATGGGCTATTTTTAGAACTTAAGGTCAAACTTTTCTGTAATATCACTAATTGAAGTGTGATTTGATAAATTAATTTAACTGAAAACGATCTTTTTGTGCAAAAAGAAATGTTTCTTATTCTTTACACTTAGTTTTGCTTCTAAATAACGTATTAATAACTATTAAAATGTAGAGGAGTAAAAATTAATTGAAATAAGCCTGAACATTTGAACAGGTGAGTGTAAGCGGTACAAGTATTAGTGCTAGTATAAGATTAGGCACATCTTTACTAGAAATAGTAGAACAAGTTGTAGTATTACCATTATTACAATTAAATTTTTTAAAAATTGTATAGTTAGATTAAAAAAAAAACACATCACCACCAACAACAACACTTTTGAACAAGGTTTAGTCAACTTCCTTTAGCCCCTTAGAAATGAACCGGAAGTTAAGTTAGAAATAGATTATCTTATTAGATTTCTGTCATGATATTATGACAAGCCCTATTGCTTTGAGCTCCAGTTTGATTGTAATTAATTGTGTATTGGAATTGTTTTTTCTTTTGTTAAATTTTTGTTGTTGTCTTATCTCAACATTAGTATATTCGTTTCGTATTCCTGTTTCCGACATGTGAAGTTTTTCATAGCTCAAAATGACGTTGTACTGTTCTTGTTTTGGCTGTTTTTCGTGGTTAAGTGTTTGTCCTGCTATAATGTCAGCCATCTTTGTTATTCCGACCAACCCTCGGACCAGCCAATGAAACATATTATATAGCAGCCCACTTTGAGCCCACAGATGGGTGAACATTTCTTAACACACGCACTGCTCTATTGTCTACTTTTTCTGATGTGTTTTTTTTTTTCAAAATTAGTTTAATTCTGCTGAAATATAGATTCTAGATCTAGATCTATTTATTTTGAAATATTCCGTCATTCTTTTACTTGTGATACACTAATATTCTGATATTTCAGAAATCAAACACGAGATTAGTTCTAGGATGTTTTAGCTGGAGGAAAAGACTTTTTTAAAAATCTTGATCTAATTGTTGACCATCAACAAAAGTAGGTAAATGTATTTACTTTGTCCCTGCATTTTACAAACAAAAATTTGACATCTATTGGTCAAACACAAATTGACATCTATTGGTCAAACACAATTTGACATTTGACATCTATTGGTCAAACAAAATTTGACATTTGACATCTATTGGTAAAACAAAAATTCACATTCGACATCTATTGGTAAAACAAAAATTCACATTTGACATCTATTGGTAAAACAAAAATTCACAGTTGACATCTATTGTTAAAACAAAAATTCACTTTTGACATCTATTGGTTAAACAAAAATTCACATTTGACATCTATTGGTAAAACTAAATGTGACATTTGACATCTATATTAAAAAAAATTATCGACATCTTGTCCGTGCATTCTTCTGAAAAAATTAATTATTTTTGTAGTGTTGACTCTACGAATGTACCGTATTTCGGCTCCGGTAAATCCGGAATCCGGCCATTTTTAAAACTCCAGTTCTGGTACAATTTTGCTGAATTTGGACCGTACTCGGCAATGGTACAGTAGCACTTCCAGTTGAGTATTTCTCTCTGTTGTAAATAATGAATTTGTGACTTAAATACAGTGATACTTCGTTCTATGTGTGATTTGGTATACGTCAAACTCGGTATACGTCCTGTTTGGACGCAAATAATTTTTCTTGGTATACGACCTTTGTTTTGGAATAGGTCCCGTGTGCTAGTATTTGTATGGGGTCATTCATAAGTGACGTCACGCGATTTTGGCGGATAATCCCCCCCCTTCACAAATCGTTTGACACCCCTCAAATATGACGTCATAAACGTTCACCACCTCCAATAAAAGCAGTATACATTTGAAAATCAGCATTTTTCAAATCCATTTTATTGTCATTTAAGCATGAATTTAGTTTTAAGTGTGTAAGGCTGCCTTCTATTATCGTGAGACGCCAGAAGCCTTTTAAAATGTCATTAAATAAATTGTAAGATATCAAATATTTAAGTTGAACTTTTGATTAATGTTGCGTGCATTGACGTGACGTCACAACTGCTAAAAACAACAACGAACCCTCCCCTCGTGATACACCAATACAAATGTGTGACCCTCCTCCTCTCTAGGACCGGGACGTCATTTTTGGATTGCCGCTTGAGTGAAAATGGGCCGACCGACGCCGTGCAGCAATTTAGAATTTACTAAACAAAAAATATAGCCCAAAATAAAGTTTCTGTGCAAATGTGCACCCGAGATTATTTACTGTGCACCGAGATTATTCACTGTGCACCGAGATTATTTACTGTGCACCCGAAATTATTTACTTTGCACACGGATCAACGAACTCTAGATTCGCACAAGCGTAGCAGGTATTAATGAATGCAAACCAGTACTGAAGTGTGTGAGTAGTGAGTACGGTAGATGAACTATTCGCGCAGAACTATTAACTGTCAATGTTGTTGCGAGTTGCATTTGAGCTGCCAATTTGACAATTATTGAAAACAATTGGAGAAATAAAAACTGAAAACTAAAAATTAACATTACTTAAGAAGCATTTTGTAATTATGTATTGTGATTCATTTTGAACTTATGGCACTTACATTAATTTTTCTAAAGTAATTATTTTAAATTTCAAAGACTCAATTTGAGTATTTGTCATCATGATCATGTCTTTAGTAATGAACAGTCGAGTGACTCAAGTCAAGTGATTTATACGTCATTTAATTTTTTTAAATTAATAAATCTGGTCCCGGCTCCGGAATCCGTCCGAATCTGACTACGTAAATCCGCAAATATTTTATTGCGGTTCACCCCTAATTGTTTCTCACATGCTTCTTCGCCGCTTGACAATTCCTTGAAGTTTCAGCATACCCATCAGAGTACTATCATTACATGGGGAATGCATTTATTAAATATAAAAATAACTAGACAATCCTTTTATAATTAAAAAATTATCTTACCTACAGCTTTGGCCAGTTGGCCAATGCGTGGAAAAAATTAATCTAAAAATACAGTACTTATTGTCTCATTCCGAGAAACCTTTTCTTACCGTAATATCACCATTCACCTCCCTTGAATGTTGCTTCGATAACATCGTATTCAAAAGTACAGGCTTCAAAAATCTCTAATCGGTCACAACATTTTATCAATCTTTAAAATTTTAACACATAATGTTAATCCGGCTGTCTTCAAAACGTTAATAGATTCTCACAAGCTGGTGGAAAGGGAGATGACAATAATTATGATTCAAGAATCAGACCTGAATGCCTGGAATATGATTCATACGGTTAATAGAACTATCTATTATTGATGCCTGGTATATGGTTCATACAGTTAATAGAACTATATATTATTGATTCCTGGTATATGGTTCATACGGTTTATAGAACTATCTATTATTCTTTCATCCCATGAAAATGAAATCAGCGTATCAAAAAGAAAAGTTCCATTTTGAAAGCTGCAGTACCAAGGTCCTGGTTTTTTGAAGAGGTCTTAACTGGGTCAGTTGTATTTAAATTTCCTAGGTGAAATCCGTAACCTTTTCCCCCTTTTTTTTAACACTTAAGAAATGTACGGACCCAAACATTTCTAAGTCTGACTTGATGATTGGTGGCCTCACATTTGACCTCAGACGCTGGTCTGTGAACGTGTTAGTAGCAAATGTTCGGCCAATTTGTAGGTATCAGTTTAAATCTTTAGCATTTTCTTTTGGACCTTCTTATTTATAAACGCTGAAAAGCCCCGATGGCAATAAACTGCAGGCTATTATTTATACAATTTACAAAAAAATTGTATAAGATTTCAATATTTATATTGTTCTTTTCGAATTTCTTAAAATGACAATAGTTTATAAATACTTTCATAACAATAGTCATAACTTACTACGGTGCTTCAAAATAACTATTCTCATAGAAATTTAATGGAAAATATGACATTTGAATTGTAAAATTGAAAAAAAAATCTTTCTTTTGTTCAAGCCAGCGGCGAATTTTGTAATGAATAATTAATAAGGCTTCTCATATTTAGATAATATGTCTTGTGCAATAAATTCATTATTCAAAACAATGACTTCAAAAAATTGTCATTAAAAAATCTTATTTCGAAATTATTATTTAAAGCAAAACCTTGTCAGACATCTTTATATCTGTAAGGAATTTGCTTAAAAATTGTCTCAGTTAGTTACATTAAAGTGCATGGATGTAAAAATCAGTATTTTTATATTTAAATCACACTTTGAGAACCATCGTTCCAGTTTTAAGGGAATAGAAAGCTGCCCCCGGTACGGTAATTTGCTTGATTTGTCAGCCATTCAGCCATCTCGTTTTCTTAACATCCAAATATTTCTTGACTTGTACATTAAAGTGCAGGTTCAAAAGATACAATGTATTGTAATATTATCTGATCTTATAGCCTATTTTATAAACTATCCTTGTATACAGAGGGTTTCTGGTTTCATTCAGACAATCAAAGGGTTGAGTATAATAATAATCTTCTATAAATGCCCTCGGGTTCTACGTCCCTGGTAATTTATTTTCGATATTCGTGTCTCCTGCAACAACGTTCTTGTATTTCTGTGAAAACATTCGTGGTATTCTCGTTAGACTGCAATGTTTTAAAAAATCCATGATTATTTTCGTTAAAGAAAAACCAAAAAAATAAATTAAATTTCAACAAATATTTCGTTGTCTAATTTAAAACTGCATTAAAAAGCGAATAAACACAAGAGAAAAGAACCTAGTGCTAAAGGTACTTAAGGCACATTTTTGTCAAATTCAAACTAAACAGTTATTATTTAATATCTTGTTTAGATCAATCTACTGTATAAAGTTGAAAACCATACAATGCAAAGAAGGCCAATTTTTTAATGTCCTAAAGTTTTACAAAGCTATCGTCAAATAGACAAAACATAAATTAAAATTTGATTCTCTCAAAATGTTCATTTTATAATTCTGTACTTTTAGCAGCTCTTTTGAGTTGATGATTGCATCGTAAACAGTTTGATTTTTATATTATGGGACACATTTTATTGTACATATATTTCATTAAAAATGTTTTACATTACAGCGCAAAAACAATTTTGTCGAGACTTAGATGTCCCCCCCACCAACTTATTAGTCCTTGATTATTTCTTGCACCTAGGTCTACACTGTTAGAAATGTAATTTTAAAAGAAACATCTTCTAGACACTTTTATGGAGCTATGGATAATCAAACATGGATTTTTATTAAACTTAAATAAAACAATTGCAATGAATGGCTTGCTTATTGTTAAAACTTGAAGTTTCAACACGACTTGAGCTTGGTTACTGGGAAGTTCCATTAGATTTACACATGTGTTACATTTTAATTTCATATTCTGAAAGAAAAAAATAGAATCAAAGAGTTAAATAATAAACATTGTGTATTTAACTGTAATACATGTACTTAAAGGTCTTCTTCTTGAGACCCGACGGCTATGTAAACGCCCAAAGCAGAAATACAAAATCAAATCACCAGTCGGTCTTTTGGAGGGTATACTGTACTGAGACGTTGAGATCTTGCTGAAGATCAACATGAACTAACACCTTACACAGTGGCAGTGTTAAGTTATAGAAGTTACAGTTTCTCTTTATATTAATCAGTGCAGCTCGGGTCCAAAAATTATACCAGTCGAGATTGCTGATGTTCAACTTTCTCTATTTCCGAGTAAAGTGAAGTGCATTCATAAAATTTCAGGAAAAGTTTCAGCAAGTAGTATTTCAAAGTAACATTTAATAGTAAATAGTCCATTGTGTTTTGTCTTTTGAAATATATTTCATACTTTGCGTGCTATGAATTTCTTTTTCATATTTACATGGATATATTCTTACAGTAAATACGTATAGTTGTATTGTTTAAAAATGTGTTGAACGTAATTTAATATAATTATTTCAAAACAACCAAATTTGATCAATTTATCCATTAATCTGCATTTGACATGAGTGTTGAGATTATGTCCAAAATATTTAGGTTCTAATTTTAATAAAGTTCCGTTCCTTTAAATAAAGTTAGGTTAATGTCTTTAAAAAATGTCGTGTTTTTAAATTTAAGTTAGGGTAATATTTATTTTAACGTAATTAATGTTTGCACCTTCAATCTTCTAAGGTTTCTAATGTTTGTGAAACGAAATTTCAGAATGAAATCAAAATGTCTACGGTTGATAAGGAAGTAGATCTTAGATCTAATTGTCAGAGGTGAATAAAAAAAACTTAGGTCCAAAAAAGTAATTTGAAATTCTATTTGGTAACCTATATCAAAGGATCTCACATTGTTTTGTAAGGCGAAATACCTCACCATTAAAGTGTACATAATATCAAATAAAAATTATTGTTATCTCGCAATTTTTATGTAATTTACCTTGAAAGCTAATTTCAACATATTTATGGAAAAAAATTGACATGCATAAATCTAATTAATTAATGAATTTCAAAACAAATCATGCATATTTTCGTGATCTATTTTCACAGCGTTTTTTTAAATCACGAACGCAGGTAAAGTACTGGAAATGAACGTGACATTGGTTCTCATTGTTCTACTGGTTCTCATCTTATCCTGGTTCTGGCTGACAAAAAAGCGCACCAATTATCCCCCTTCACCTGGAGTAGCCTTACCTTTCATAGGACATCTGTACTTAATGAAGCCAAACCCTCGGCAGCAGTTCAAAGATTGGGCGAAGACGCTTGGAGACGTATTCAGTCTTGAGATGGGAAACATATCCGTCGTTGTCATCAGCAGCTACGACACAATCAAAGAAACCTTTGTCAAGAAAGGAGACGCCTTCTCGGGGAGACCACTCACTGACTTTGTCAATGTCCATCTGCCACTCAGAAGGAAGGGGATCGTATTTTCATCTGGGAAGCTGTGGAAAACCCAGAGGACGACAGCTATGACTATTTTACGAACACTGGGAATGGGGAAAAATATTCTGGCTGAAAAGATAAGAGAAGAGGCAATCTCTGCTAGAGACGAGATTTCTAGACGGAGCGGAACACCAACAAGTTTGAAACCCATTATATCTAACAGCGTGACGAATATTATAGCTTCGATCATTTTCGGGAAAAGGTTCAACTACAATGATCCTAAATTTCTGAGATTTATGAATTTATTGTCTATAATGGCTAAACTATTCAATGGCGTCACACTCATCAACTACTGGCATTTCTTGAAGCACGTCCCGTTTGATCCGTTTCAAGGGAGGAAACTTGTCAACACGATGACTGAACTTGAGAAGATTACCGAAGGTTTGATTCAAGAAGCCATCGAATCCAACCAACCTCAAAAACTTGATAATTTTATAAACGTTTATCTTGTCGAGATGAAGAAACTCAAATCCAACGACCTTGACTTCACTGCAATGGCGCGTGCTATTGATGACTTATTTGGCGCAGGAAGCGAAACGACCGTCACGACCATACTATGGTGTATTTTGTACGCCATACATTACCCCGACATTCAAGATAAAATCTACGATGAGCTTGTAGA
>MUZC01000082.1:970387-982422 GCA_002072015.1 Radix auricularia | reverse complement strand
TCCTGGTTCTGGCTGACAAAAAAGCGCACCAATTATCCCCCTTCACCTGGAGTAGCCTTACCTTTCATAGGACATCTGTACTTAATGAAGCCAAACCCTAGGCAGCAGTTCAAAGATTGGGCGAAGACGCTTGGAGACGTCTTCAGTCTTCAGATGGGAAACATGTCCGTCGTTGTCATCAGCAGCTACGACACAATAAAAGAAACCTTTGTCAAGAAAGGAGACGCCTTCTCCGGGAGACCACTCACTGACTTTGTCAATGTCCATCTGCCACTCAGAAGGAGGGGGATCATATTTTCATCTGGGAAGCTGTGGAAAACCCAGAGGACGACAGCTATGACTATTTTACGAACACTGGGAATGGGGAAAAATATTCTGGCTGAAAAGATAAGAGAAGAGGCAATCTCCGCTAGAGACGAGATTTCTAGATGGAGCGGAACACCAACAAGTTTGAAACCCATTATATCTAACAGCGTGACGAATGTTATAGCTTCGATCATTTTCGGGAAAAGGTTCAACTACAATGATCCTAAATTTCTGAGATTTATGAATTTATTGTCTACAATGGCTAAACTATTCAATGGCGTGACACTCATCAACTACTGGCATTTCTTGAAGCACGTCCCGTTTGATCCGTTTCAAGGGAGGAAACTTGTCAACACGATGACTGAACTTGAGAAGATTACAGAAGGTTTGATTCAAGAAGCAATCGAATCCAACCAACCTCAAAAACTTGATAATTTTATAAACGTTTATCTTGACGAGATGAAGAAACTCAAATCCAACGACCTTGACTTCACTGCAATGGCGCGTGCTATTGATGACTTATTTGGCGCAGGAAGCGAAACGACCGTCACGACCATACTATGGTGTATTTTGTACGCCATACATTACCCCGACATTCAAGATAAAATCTACGATGAGCTTGTAGAGCAGGTGGGAACTAACCGGATGCCAACGATCCTCGACAAGCCAAAGCTGAAATATTTGAACGCCTTCATTATGGAAACCCAGAGGAAAGCAAGTATTGTACCTTTGGGCGTTATACACCTGTGTACAGAAGATTCGACTATTCAAGGTTTCTCAATACCGAAAGGCACCACGATAATGTCTAATCTCGACTGCGTCCTTCACAATGAACAAATCTGGGGGGATCCTCAAACTTTCAGACCTGAGAGGTTCCTTGATGACAATGGGAGTCTAATCTCAAGAGAAGAGTTGATTCCCTTCTCAACTGGCCGCAGAGCGTGTGTAGGGGAGGGGCTTGCCAAGATGGAGCTTTACATCTTCATGGCCATCTTGTTTCACACATTTCAATTCGTCCCTGTCGACCCTAACAACTTACCACCCCTTGAGGAAGATTTTGGTATAACCGCTCCGCCATTACCGTACGAGGTGAAATGTATTGAGCGAAAGTCAGTTATTGGGGAAAATAAATGACATATAAAAAATTACCATTAAAATTGTTATGTACCGTAAATAACAAAAAATGCAGATTATTTTTACATTGTAGCGTTACAATAAGTGTAAATTTCAAAAATGTTTTGACAAAATAATAGGCCGTCGTTTTCTGTAAAATATGCACAATAAATTAATTGTTTAAAATATTGTGGATTAAAATTTTATAACGCACTATTTCCAGCTATGTGAAGTTTCTTTAAAAATAATTGGTTAGAAAGAAAAAAACAGAACAAGTTAATAGATTTGATCTTTTTTTTAAAAAACAAAACTCATAGTTATCAGTGATAATCATAACGACATTTGTATTTAATATCAAATGTTTTATTTTTATAACATTTTTATAAAATTTTATTTTGACGCCTTCTACGAAGCCAGGGCTAATAATAGAACTGATCTTTAAAAAATATAAGCAAATTATTTTCGTTTTAAACTTTCAAAATAAATTTAAGTTATGAACTCAATATTTCAATGCAAATAATCTTGGTAGAGAAGATACCCATTTAACGTCATTCATAAATTAAATATTAATTAGATAGTATATTTAAAATCTTAATATTTAAAATTATTCAACTGTATTTCTAACATTAACATGTGATAATGAAAATTATGTGTAAACTTCGCGCGGTATTTCACAAAAAATATCTGTGGCATGTTAATGTTTACAGTTAAATTTTTCAAAGTTCAATCGTAAAAAAAAAATAAATAAATAAATAAAAAAGCATTTGTACTCATTTACTTCACATTCGTCTTCAGTCACTGTTGTCTGAGCTTATCTTTAAATGTCAATTGAACACTTGGATGTCTTTTAAAATTTAGTGGAGATGACTCAAGGCACAAGTGCTTGTGAAACACGCTACGATTTTACACCTCGTTTGAAATCTTGGAATTTGGAAAACGTTAGAGAAATCAATAAATAAATAGACCTGGAATGTATATATGCACAATACAAAATGGTGTTTTGGTGCATGAGTAAGTTTATAGCTCTCTACTCAAAATCTTACATGTGCAAGAAAATCAGCAGTCCCGAGCCTGCGCTCTTCATGGGGCTTCCCGGAAAACCCCCTCTGGCCCCCTGAGGGACGTAAAGACTGAGAAGCACCCCCCCCCCCGGAACGGTTGCTGCTACAAGCGGCCGCATGGGCGTCCAGGACACTAGGTCGACAACGCCTCCCACTAAGTGTGCCTCCCGAGGGAGTTGTTGAATTTCCTACTATAACTCGCTATCAACATAGTATCACTTTGGCGCCACCACGGCAAAGCTTACGAGTCTCTATGGTTAGGATCGCCGCAAAGCGTGGGATCATCACTGACCTGCCTAGGGTATAACCCCCACCGGAAGGTTTCCTCAGAGCTGGCGTCCAAAAGCGTTTCCTAGCGGGTACCTTTTGCTATTCCGTACTGGCGCTCCTGGCCTTAAACCGGAACCGCTCAACAGCGTTGCTAGTTAATTGAGGGGGGACGAAACGGTTTCTATTAAACATGGCACGTATAAATCTTTATCAAGGTTGAAATCTTCAGGAGTTTTGATGCAAAAATAAATGTACTTTTTGGAAACGGGAGACAATTAATTTTTTACGAATTTAACACATAAAAGGGAAAAAACATAATGGGTTCCAGTTTTATTATATTATGTTTAACATTGGTTATGCTCATTGACGGATGGTCATTTAGGTGTATAATATTTAAAGATGTTTGTCCAATAATTTTGGGGAAAGGGGGGCCCATTTCATTGAAAATTTCAAGCTTTTTATAACAAGGTTGTAACATTAGTAAACAACTGCATTTTTAACCCATGAGTTGAACTTAGCAGTTATGCCCCTTCTGGCGTGCTTTACAAATGCGATATTGTACATTTCTATTTAGTCCCATGATAAAAATTCAGATAACTGTCTTATCTCGATCAAATAAAGAGACAGTACGTTGTCCAACCTTGACACAACCAGTTTAGTCCTCAGGTCCCGGGAACAAATCCTCGCCTTCGCGTGGATTCGAACTCGTGACCATCGGTACGCCAGTCCACCGCGTCCCCTCCTCCCCTCCCCCCACACACAAATTAAACAGAGAACTCCCAGTAACAGCTTAAGATGCCATAGGTGAAGCCTATGAAGTTGTTTACACTTTAGTTATGACAATTACTTACTGTTATTTATTTTTGTTCGCTATGGTAGCTTCCTGTCATTACGCTAGCAGTTCTGTTGGTAGCTTCCTGTCATTACGCTAGCAGTTTTGTTGGTAGCTTCCAGTCATTACGCTAGCAGCTCTGTTGGTAGCTTCCTGTCATTACGCTAGCTGTTCTGTTGGTAGCTTCCTGTCATTACGCTAGCAGCTCTGTTGGTAGCTTCCTGTCATTACGCTAGCAGCTCTGTTGGTAGATTCCTGTCATTACGCTAGCTGTTCTGTTGGTAGCTTCCTGTCATTACGCTAGCTGTTCTGTTGGTAGCTTTCTGTCATTACGCTAGCAGCTCTGTTGGTAGCTTCCTGTCATAACGCTAGCAGTTCTGATGGTAGCTTCCTGTCATAACGCTAGCAGTTCTGTTGGTAGCTTTCTGTCATTACGCTAGCAGTTCTGTTGAATGTTGTTCAGACCTTCCATGTGCATTTTGTCAGTTCTATATAAGCAAAGTGCATTCCCGCCCCCCGCCCCCCACAATTAAAAAAAATAAATCTTTTTTCGTTCTAAAAGCGAATGCCTGGAGTTGTGACCAATAGCCGCCTTGCTCGTCACAGGTTTACGTTTCTTTAACTTTTATTGACGTACTTGTAGTCACTACAGTATCAACAATATTTGTCTATAGAGAGATGCTTTAAACTTATAGCAGTTCTATTTTTATACACTTGTTATAGGATATAGCACATATGCGTATAGAAACATCTATGGAGCATATATTAAAACAAGTGTTTATGTCAAAGACTAAATTAATCTGTCAGGTGCGAAACGTTTTCTATGATGTCTTGGCTGCAGGACAGAGAATGAAAAGGGGGGGGGGGATACGCCTTCGACACTACCAACAACAAACGGATTTTTTTGTGAAGTGTTTGACTTTCATATTGTTAACTAAACCAGAGGCGTCTGAAAATAATGACAAAGAATACAATCATTTAAGAACTTTAAAAAAAAAAAGTCAAAGTATAAACAAAAATTATGATTTAAATTAAAAATATTTCCTAAAATTGTTCCAGTATGTTCCTTATTTAAAAAAAAAAACAAAAAACAAAACAAACAAAAAAAACTGGGGCCGTCTATAAATGACATCACGTGATGATGGCCAATTCTTACTCCCCGTCTTCCTGGTGATAGTTCGTAAAAAAAAACTACCCCCCTCCAAAATTACGTCACAAAGCTGTGGACACCCCACCCCCCCTAAAAAGCAGTATTTTCTAATTGCAAATGAACATGTTTCAAATCTCTGTTATTGTTATTTTATTATGTATTTAGTGTAAGGCTGCACTCTTATATCGTAACATGCGGAAATCCATGTCAAACGTCGTTACAAAAATAGTAAGAAATCAAATATTTGAGTGGAACTTTGATTTAAAGTAGCGTTCTTAGACGTGACGCCTTAATTCTTAAACTCCCCCTCCCCCTCGTCACACATCATCACACATCGTCATAAATGTGGGGACCCCCCCTTACCCACTAGGTGTGTGACGTCATTTATTGAAGGCCTCTATTCGTTATAAATGAATTGTGTTGTGATTTTATAAATAGCAGATGTATATGTGTACTGACACAAGTCCGCCTGCAAAATTTCAACTCGCTAGCTTACGAGGATGTGGTTTTAAAAAAATGATTTAAAGTTTTTTCGGCAAGGGCTCAGACACCACAAGTTAGTACAAAGGATTTAAAAATTATCTTAATATTTAAATCCTTGCATTAAAAAAGAAATAAAAACAAAACAAAACAAACACGTGAACTGAAGACTAGTTGGCGTTGAAGCGTTGTGCACAATGGTTTGCCAGACACTGCGCAGTGCTTTTCTCTGTCTGGGAACTGGGAACTGCGAGGTCAACGGTTAAAATAGGCCAAAGTTTCATGATTCATAGCATTAAAAAAAATGTCCACTGACAACATTTTCAGCAGACAACCCAAGTAGTTCTTAACCCGTGAACAAAACTCGGATTTTTTTACATAACAGATTATAAATAATACGCCCAGGAAAGACTTATATCAGAAAGATATTTTTAGCTTTCACCAAAACATAATAAATATTGTAGTGACAGGTAGAATTAAAAGACACTAAAAAATAATCTCTTATATATTCCTTTCGTCTTAAAATTATTAGAACCATTGGAGGCTCGGTGGTAGGGAAATACATGTATAGGCCGAGTTACTTGGATTAGAAGTAAGAACGAAATTAACTGCCAAGACCAGCACACGATAAAAGAAGTTATATATCATTCAATGAGTCACACCTATTTGTTTTAAACGTGTTATTTAAGGCTAAAGGTAAGATATATGTGTTAACTATTTCGGTGTTGAGTTCTATATTCATATTTTCATAAATGAAACAGTAAATGTTTCATTTAATCTGAAAGTTGATCATCTTTTAAAAAACGTATTTTGATTCCACGGCAATAAATTGTAAATACATCACTATCATAACATACTTGCACGTTTTACCACAGTTTTTCCTATTTATGTCAAAGGCTGTGGTGGGTGGGAGATTATAGCTGGCGTTATTCCGTTCTACAAATATAATAAATAAGACAACACTACCCTTAAGTGTGTAGAAGTTTTGGGCAGGACTAAAAGAATTGTTGACACAAATAACACTGGTTACATAACAATGTTTCCAGTAAGCAAGCGCCAAGCGCTATTAATTGCGCTTATATGGTAAATAAGCCTTAGAAGTTAAAGAAATTCAATTTGGTGCGACAAACAACTGCATACTGTATACTCCTTACACGTTTTAGTTATTATTTTCACAGCATTGAAGTGACATTAAAACTAAAACTTGATTCCGAGTGAACAGCTGTGTCAGTTTTAACCTTATTTAGGACAGAAAGTACACATTGAAGTACAATAGAATTACTTTAAAAATACTCATCATTGGTGCGGCAATAAATAAGAAAGAGGATGTCTTTTCATTGAAAATTATCATTTTCAACTTTTGTGGGGATGTACAACACATATTGGAATGCCCTAGTCAATACAATACATGTTGGGATATCTAAGTCAATACAATACATGTTGGGATATCTAAGTCAATACAATACATGTTGGGATATCTAAGTCAATACTGTGGAGGCCCTGGGGCCAATTGTCGGCGCTCAGAGGGGCGGGTCCTTTGAAGCTGGACGGGTGCGGCCGAGGAACGAGGCCAACCTGGGATCCTGGTGACGGACGACAAGCTTGGGTCCTTTAATGTGGACGGGGATTGACCACGGGCCAGCGGTGTCCTTTGAAACGGTAAGGGTGCGGGCGAGAAACGAGGCAAACTTGTGGACGGCAGCAGGCCTGGGTGGGGTAGTCTCGCCAGCGATTGGTTAAGTCAACAAGCTTGACGTATAGGTGCGGAGACTGACGGGTATAAAAGGGATGCACAGATGAACACACGAGGAGTGAGGGACACACTGACAGACAGACGGAGATATGGATAGGGCAGAGTTAGGAACACGAATTTAGTTAGGGATGAGTGTTGCCAAGTTAAAGAATTAAACATGATTTATTTGTACAGTCTGACTTGGAGTTTCAATGTTTGGATAATAAGTTAACAATTGTGTGACCAAATCTTTCACAATACAATAATGTTGGGATATCTAAGTCAATACAATACATGTTGGGATATCTAAGTCAATACAATACATGTTGGGATATCTAAGTCATACAATACTTGTTGGGATATCTAAGTCAATACAATACATGTTGGGATATATAAGTCTATACAATACATGTTAGGATATATAAGTATATACAATACATGTTAGGATATCTAAGTCAATACAATACATGTTGGGATATCTAAGTCAATACAATACATGTTAGGATATCTAAGTCAATACAATACATGTTGGGATATCTAAGTCAATACAATACATGTTGGGATATCTAAGTCAATACAATACTTGTTGGGATATATAAGTCTATACAATACATGTTGGGATATCTAAGTCAATACAATACATGTTGGGATATCTAAGTCTATACAATACATGTTAGGATATATAAGTCTATACAATACATGTTAGGATATATAAGTCTATACAATACATGTTAGGATATATAAGTCTATACAATACATGTTGGGATATCTAAGTCAATACAATACATGTTGGGATATCTAAGTCAATACAATACATGTTGGGATATCTAGTTCAATACAATACTTGTTGGGATATCTAAGTCAATACAATACATGTTGGGATATCTAAGTCAATACAATACATGTTGGGATATATAAGTCTATACAATACATGTTGGGATATCTAAGTCAATACAATACATGTTCGGATATCTAAGTCAATACAATACATGTTGGGATATATAAGTTGGGATATCTAAGTCAATACAATACATGTTGGGATATCTAAGTCAATACAATACATGTTGGGATATATAAGTCTATACAATACATGTTGGGATATCTAAGTCAATACAATAATTATTGTGGTATACAAGTCAATTTAAATTTCAAACCTTAATAAAAATAATAACTGTTGTTTCTTTTGTTTCAGGCTCAAGTTAAAAATGCTCTTAGAAATCAGCCAAGTCTTTGGCACAACAGGTTTTATTTTACTACTATTGATCATCATAATCTCCTGGTACCATTTAACCAAACGACCTCAGAACTACCCACCAGCACCAGGGTTGACCCTGCCGATACTTGGCCACCTTCATTTGATGAAAGCAAACCCCAGAGCACAGTTGAAGGAATGGGCAGAGAAGCTAGGGCCGGTATTCAGTCTTCAACTGGGCTCAACAAAATGTGTAGTGTTGAGTGGGTATGACGTCATCAAGGAGGCTCTAGTCAAGCAGGGAGATCACTTCTCTGGACGACCAGACGAGGACGCGGTGTACATCACGAACCCGGAAATTACTAACGGGCTACTTATGTCCAAGGGCAGTCTCTGGAAGGAGCAGAGAACCGCTGCCTTGAACATTTTGAGAACCCTCGGCATGGGGAAAAATGTCTTGGCCGAGAAAATCACAGAAGAAGTGACTTGCTTTACAAATGTATTAGAAGCTAAAAACGGTGAGCCGTCAGATATTAAAGAACTGACTAACTCTTGTGTTTCAAATGTCATCTGTTCTATGATATTCGGGAAGAGATTTAATTTAGATGACCAGAAATTTCTGAGAATTCTTGAACTGTTTAACATCTTAGTTAAACTGTTGAACTCAGCATCACTTTCTAATTTTATTCCTTACCTGCAGTACATCCCATTCGACCCTTTTCATGCAAATGAACTTAGAAAAATTTCATCCGAGATCATGAAATTTTCAGATGACATGGTAGATGAAATCAAACAAACCTACGACCCGAGCTGTTTAGATAATTTTATCGTGGCTTACATCTATGAACTTAACAAGAAGAAGGAAACTGGGCAACCGACAGAGCTGAGTGAGAAAAATCTGGCACGATGTATTGATGACCTATTTCTTGCTGGCTCGGAGACAACAAGTACAACAATTTTATGGTGTCTCTTGTACGCGTTACATTACCCCGAGAAACAAGAGAAGGTTTACCAAGAAATTGTTGATGTTGTAGGACACAACAGAACACCCACATTGGTAGACAAACCCAAGTTGAAATATTTGAATGCTTTCATTATGGAGACGCAGCGGCTTGCTAGTATTGTACCACTTAATGTTACACATCAATGCACTGAAGACACGACAGTCCATGGATATTTGATTCCAGGAGGCACACACATAATTCCGAGCCTTGATTCTGTGCTTCACGATGAAAAAATCTGGGGAGATCCTCAGAACTTCAGACCTGAAAGATTTCTGGATGACCAAGGCAATCTGAAATCAGATGAACACCTTATTCCGTTTTCTATTGGTCGGAGATCTTGTCTCGGTGAATCGTTGGCCAAGATGGAACTTTTCTTGTTTATTTCTGCTGTATTTCAGAGATTCAAATGTATCCCGAAAGATGCTGACAACATCCCAGCACTGAAAGAGGTGTTTGGTGTTACAGCACCACCTCATTCATACCAAATACGATTTGTCAAAAGGGTTTTTTGATGTAACTCATGGCTCTAGATGAAAACTGTTAATAATTTCTACTTAATAATTTAATGTATTTATGAACTAGCGCTGTACTTCCATTAAAATTTGTTTGTTTCCATCTTTGACTATAGTTTTTTTTTAAAAATTTCATTTCCTTATTGCTCAGGAAATGTATACAAATGAATAGGATTTTAATGGAACAATTAATTCATTGACTCTTTGGATTTCACCGCAGCTAAGTTTTTAAAAATATTTTTTATATTCGTTTTATTTGTGTATTGTATATCCGTTGAAAAAGGCTCTTCACCGAAACGTTCGCTGTTTTGTTACGTCATGTCACGGTAACCTTTACCCTGTTTACGTCTTTTACATTACCTAATTGTAAGTTAGAGGTGTATTCAACATCAAATTTGTTTCAATTGAAGAATAAATTTTACAGTTTATTGATTAGTGTGTGAACCGATTTTCCTGTTTTAAGTTTAAAATTGGTATGTCTTTATGGATCTCTCTAGGAATAAATTATATAATGAAACATTATTCTAAGAAAGAAGTATTCTGGGAGGGCCAGAAATAAAATGAAACAACCATTTTAATTGCAAATTAGAAATACCTTTGCATTTAATATTATTATTTTTAATGAACCATAATATTCTAAGAAAGACTATTTACGTATTCAGTGAATAATGAAAGATGATGTAGCTGAAACCAGATTTCACTCTTTGATTTCATAATGTGTAACAGCTGGTAAAATAAACATTTATTTTTGTGTGCCTGGTTTCACTATACCAATAACTTTTGTAGTCCCATTTACGTCCACACGAGACTACAAGAAAGAAAGGCATGTGAACTTAATTTATTTTTTATATTTATTTTGAAAGATTGACAAGTAAATCAAAATTACAGTTTCAACCAATAGACTTATTAATTACCAAACGCAAAAATTTTCTAAAGTAAAAGGGATTTGTAATTGTTTTACTCAAAGTATTTTTACTCATTTTCTCCTTTGTTGTTTAAAAAAATCAGACATTAATGATGTTAATAAAAAATACATTTGAACTTTTTTATTATTAATTTTTTTAAAGTCGCGTTCGTTGGTCTTTCTGCTTGTTGCTTGTTTAAAAATATTGTTTTAATTTTTTGGATTCCACATTTTCGCCTCTGTGGACACAATAGACATTTATTTTAAAACATTTATTTTAATTTAATTCACCCCTTCACATGCCTATGAAAGATTTTGTTTTTAAAAAAAGTGTCCAAGTGGGGCCGACAATAAATGACGTCACGCGATTTTGGCCGATTTTTATCAACCCCCCTCTCCTTACAGAAAAACTTAGACACCCCCTCAAATATGAAGTAAAAAATCTTTGACCCACCCACCCGAAAGCCGTATTTTCTAAATGAAAATAAGCATGTTTCATATTACTTTTTTGTCACTTAATTATGTATTTAGTGTCAGTCTAATACTGGAACATGTGTAAGACTGTGGTAACACTACACGCGAATTCGCTCATCTAGTCGCGCATCTGAAACCTCTTGAAAAACAAATGCAATAACATATAGTGCGTGGTAAAAATGCCAGTATACGCACGTATACGCGCGAACATTTTGATTTTTTCCAGCGCATCGCGCGAATTGGCTTTCAAAAGTCAACAAAATGGCGGAAATTGTGTGCCACTTCGTCTCATTTTATGTGTGTAAATACTAATTTAATCAATAAGAATTGGCTTTCATGCATGATTTTCAACATTTAAAATAGTATATTTCAATTTGAAACTAAAATCATTTTGATTTTTACTATGGATATTGACAAGTTAAGTTCATTAGTCGTGAGCCCACTCTCCTCAACGACAACGTCGTCGAAGTGTTATCACTGTATTATCACATTAGTAATAATACTAGGTAATAGTAAAAGGAATTTGGGAAGGAAACTTTGGCTTGAAATTGCAGACGAACCTAATTCTACAAGTAAGTTAGACACAAATATTATTGTAGATGTTGTTTATTTAATTCAATCATGAATGAGTCTAAAATAATTGTAAAAATATTAATTTTAGGACTACATCAAGTCAAAGTGGTTAAAAATTGAATTAGGTCAAGACGATGAACACTTGTTTCACTATTTAAATAACTTTAGTTCAAATTAATAATTAAAGATATGCTATGCAGTTATTTGAGTTATTTTTCATATTCATAATATTTTATTTATACTTAAAATTTACTATTAATATTTAATGTTATAGTTAAATTCAAAATTAATATTTAAATTTAAAATGTTTTAAATATTTTAATTTTAATAATCATAATCTTTTACTTTTAAATTTGGATGTGGCTAGCGCTACGACTATTTTGTCGTTGCAGCAGACGACCCGGTCGGATGTTGCTAGCGTTACGACATGTC
>MUZC01000082.1:954177-970050 GCA_002072015.1 Radix auricularia | reverse complement strand
CCCCCCCGCCTCTCTTTGCACTTTTTATGACGAGCAAGTCTGCGGGGTACGATGCACTATGCCTCCCTCCCCCGCTTGCGTTCAGCACTTTTTCGCGATGCCTTCAATCCAGAGAATGTTTCAAACATATCTTGAAAACAATTAAGTAACAGTGATGGTTTATAGTCAGTTTTTAAACTCACGCCTCACCTATATCGTTAATGTTGCTGACTGAGTGTCAACTCACGAATCAAAAGAATTAAAAAAATAAATTGTAGTATTAGCATAATTAAATACAGCTTTAGTCGTAACTGTAATTAAGCAAATATCACATTTTTACGACTGTCGTAGCAGCAGACGATGTTGCTAGCGTTACGACATGTCTAAAATCTTAATATTTTTATTTTAACAGATTTATTCAACGTATCTGCTTTTCAGAATAATAACAAAAATTATCAGCAAACTCATTATGATTTTAAAAAAAAAAAAAAAAAAAATAATAAATGAAATTTTAAAAAAAAAAATGATGGCAACGGGATTCGATCCCGCTATCGATAGTATTATATCATTTCCAAAGCAACCATACTATCACTTGAACTAGCGAAGCTACTGACAAAGTGTAATATTTTAAATTCATAACTGTTTTTCATTTAATGGCTCAATCTAGATTTTAAAATTCGTTAATAAGCTTATCTAGTGATCATGATATTTCATTATGAGAATTATAGTTTAGTATTTAAGTATTAGTAATAGCATAATTGAAAATACAGAAAATTGTTTACGACATGTCGTAACTTGTCGTAACGGCAGACAACCCGGGCGGATGTTGCTGGCGTTACGACATGTCGTAGCACCAGCCACATCCGCGCGGGTTGTCTGCCGTTACTTTGTCGTAGCAGTAGACACTCCGTTTAAATTTCATGGAAAGAATAAGGAATTTAAATTTAAAGAAAACAACAATCAACAAGATTAATTTCTTATATTAAAACTAGGGCTGCGGAAATTACCGATTAATTTCTCGATTAATCGGCAAATTATTTTATCGATTTAAATTATATTAATCGATAAAATAGTGATTGAAAATAGAAAAATGTTTTTTTAAAAAAAAATAAAAAATTAATAATGGTTTTTATTTTATCATTATTTTTTTTACGTACAATCTTCTCCGTTAAAGAAATTCAGAGGGTGTATACTTTGAAATAACCTTTTTTATAAGGACAATGATATTAAAAAAACATTGTTTTTAACTATTTAACAATAACAAAATTTAAATTCATTGACATTATATTGAACTAGATTCTACTTATTTTTAAATATATCCCCTAACAATAGTACGTGTTTTAAATTTAATTAAATTAAATACTTAATAGGTTATGGGCATTTTAAAAAAATGCAATAAAAGAGCACAAAATGTGAAGGAAAACGAAATAGGGAAAAAAGAGATTATGAGGTCTTAATAAAAAAATCATAGCTTTCGAACCACTTGGGATAAAAAGATGATCTTTATGTTTTTACTAATCATCAAACAATTTCTATACAGCTGTATTACTTTTATATTTATAAAATTAATTTGAAATTTTAATTCAAGTGCTTCAACTTTAATACGTTATTTAACTTGTTGTCAGTGTTGTTTTAATACTAATTGCCCGTTTTTATTACTTCCCTTGAAATTTTCAGTTTAATGACGTCATACATCTTTATTTTTAGCTTAAAAATTATCGATTCATTAATCGGTAATTTTTCAAAAGTTTACGATTAAATTTAATTTCATCGATAACAGCCCTATAATTTATCCTTATTAATTCTAACGTATCCTTTATTTTCCTAATTTATCCCTATTCTATCATATTCTTACCTATCCTAACTCAACCTAACCTATCCTAAAGTTTCCTAACATATCCTAACCCATCCATACCAATCCTAACCTACATTTATCTATCCTAACCTATCGTAACAGGTTCTATCAAAACCAAATATACCCTTACATATCCTAATCTATTTTTCTATATCCCAATCTACTCTAATCTATCTGTATAAATCCAATCGATCAATTCAATTCGACCAAGAAGGACGCTCATTCTATGCAGAAGATAATTGCGTCCGAAAACTATGACGGCTGATCTGTTGGCAAGTGATTCAGCGTTCCACGCATTACACTTATACGCTCATACTATTTACTACTGATACTAATGATGTAATTATAATTCATGCGATAATTTTTGTTAAGTTTATTGCTAATAAATAGTAAGGCATAAATAGTTTATATTCGGAACAAATCCTTGCCTTCACATGGATTCGAGCTCGTGACCATCGGTACGCCAGGCGAGCGCGCTGCCACTCAAAAACCGTGTCCTACTCTTGAAATTCGGTTAGACTAAAAACTAAATATTTGACTGAAAATGAAATCGGTTAGACTAAAAACTAAATCTTTTAGACCAAATATGAAGTCGGTTAGACTAGAAATGATATCTGTTGGACCAAAAATGAAATTGTTTAGACCAAAAATGAAATCGTTTAGACCAAAAATTAAATTGTTTAGACCAAAATTGACATTGTTTAGACCAAAAATAAAATTGTTTAGACGCAAAGTGAAATCCGTTAGACTAATGAAAACGGTAAGGGTAAAAATTAAGTCGTTTAAATTACAAATTATGATATCGGTTAAACCAATAATGATATCGGTTAGTCAAAAAATTAAATAGTTTAGACTAGAAATGATACTGGTTAGACCAAAAAATAAGTCGTTATGACCAAAAATTAAAATGGTTATACTAAAAGTTAAAAGCATCCTAGTTTTTCTACCTATTTTCTATGAATTTTTGTTGAAAAGCGGACATTTTCTTACTGTTTTATTTTTATTTCATTTTTTGTCAGTATAAATCAATTTTTGTATGCTTCATTTTAGCAAGAAAATGATGATTGCAATTATTTTGTAACGTTTATAGTCGTAGGCGCGCAGTTCCTCGTAGTTCTGGGCTTTTGGACGCCACCCATCGGACTAGTACTATTGTTATGAACGTCACTAGAGTTGGTGTCACCCGGGCTGGTAGCCCTTAGTGTCACCCGGGGTGGTAGCCCTTAGTGTCACCCGGGGTGGTAGCCCTTATTGTCACTCGGGGTGGTAGCCCTTGGTGTCACTCGGGGTGGTAGCCCTTGGCGTCACTCGGGGTGGTAGCCCTTGGTGTCACTCGGGGTGGTAGCCCTTGATGTCATTCGGGGTGGTAGCCCTTGGTGTCACCCGGGGTGGTAGCCCACGGTGTCACCCCCTCACGACATACCCCCATAGAACTCCCCCGAGTCTTTCAGTGCCAAGTAACGGGAACATACATAATTTTACATTTTGGTAATACCACTTGTGATGGTGTCACCCGGGCTCATCCCCTATTGACACAAATGTATTTCGTTATAAAGATCTGTACTCTGTATTAAATTTTAGTCCGCTATCTGAACAGGGGAGGGGGGTAAATTAAAATACAACAATCCTGGCTGATTCTAATGGTGTCTAAAAAACGGCACAGTTCGTTGAAAAAATCCTTTTAATACTAAATTATGTTGGTATATAGAGGGTTAAGATTTTTTTCAAGTGTTTCCGTGAGGGATTACAGCTTTCATATCGCCAGAGTAAAATCAAAAGTTATAAAAATAATTTTTGGAAAATCCGTTAAAATACATATATGTGGGGAAATCCTCAATGATAGTGATGTATGTGTTTGTTATAGACAAAATATTTTTGGTAAATTGAAATTATGTGGAAACGATTAGTTTTTGTGATCGGAATACTTGTAGTCGGCATTCATACAGGTCGGTAAAGCAAATCTTTCTTTATGAATATAAATGATTATTATAATATATCAAGGATACAGTTAATATCACAATATACAGACGAAGTCTAATGGATTATATTGCATAATGTCTAAATATAGCCTATGTATATACCTGTAATAGAAATAAAAATATATTATTTTTAGGCCTATCTGATGGTTGACCTTAGATTTGTCCACATTATTATTTTTTTTTAATGTTGAAGAAGTTGATATATAATAATTTACGCTCTTGTAGAAGAGGAATATCTCAAACGAAGACGAATTTTTTTTTAAATTGTTGCCATTAATTGAACCCCTGCAGTAATAGTTTGAAAAGTTTCAATAACTCTTCTATTAGTGAGGTATAAAAGACAGCAAGAGTTAATGTTCTTGAAAAGCAAACTCGTTTAGTCATGGAACTGATCATACATTTTATATATCAGACATACCTTAAAATATACCGTACAAACTCGTTTAGTAATGGAACTTTTCACTGATCATACATTTTATATATCAGACATACCTTAAAATATACCGTACAAACTCGTTTAGTAATGGAACTTTTCACTGATCATACATTTTATATATCAGAAAAAACAAATTACACAGACTATTTGTGTAAGGAAACAATAAATTAAAGCTTTATTATCAACTAATACAAATAATGGTAGACGTTTCGGCTCATGCCTTCATCAGTACAAAAACAATTACATGTACTTACATATATATATCAGACATACCTTAAAATATACCGTACAAACTCGTTTAGTAATGGAAATTTTCACTGATCACACATTTTATATATCAGACATACCTTAAAATATACCGTACAAACTAGTTTAGTAATGGAACTTTTCACTGATCATACATTTTATATATCAGACATACCTTAAAATATACCGTACAAACTCGTTTAATAATGGAACTTTTCATTGATCATACATTTTATATATCAGACATACCTTAAAATATACCGTACAAACTCGTTTAGTAATGGAACTTTTCACTGATCATACATTTTATATATCAGACATACCTTAAAATATACCCTACAAACTCGTTTAGTAATGGAACTTTTCATTGATCATACATTTTATATATCAGACATACCTTGAAATATACCGTACAAACTCGTTTAGTAATGGAACTTTTCATTGATCATACATTTTATATATCAGACATACCTTAAAATGTACCGTACAAACTCGTTTAGTAATGGAACTTTTCACTGATCATACATTTTATATATCAGACATACCTTAAAATATACCGTACAAACTCGTTTAGTAATGGAACTTTTCATTGATCATACATTTTATATATCAGACATACCTTAAAATATACCGAAACAAACTCGTTTAGTAATGGAACTTTTCACTGATCATACATTTTATATCAGACATACCTTAAAATATACCGTACAAACTCGTTTAGTAATGGTACTTTTCATTGATCATACATTTTATATATCAGACATACCTTAAAATATACCGTACAAACTCGTTTACTAATGGTACTTTTCATTGATCATACATTTTATATATCAGACATACCTTAAAATATACCGTACAAACTAGTTTAGTAATGGAACTTTTCACTGATCATATATTTTATATATCAGACATACCTTAAAATATACCGTACAAACTCGTTTAGTAATGGAACTTTTCACTGATCATACATTTTATATATCAGACATACCTTAAAATATGCCGTACAAAGTCGTTTAGTAATGGAACTTTTCACTGATCATACATTTTATATATCAGACATACCTTAAAATATACCGTACAAACTCGTTTAGTAATGGAACTTTTCACTGATCATACATTTTATATATCAGACATACCTTAAAATATACCGTAAAAACTCGTTTAGTCATGGAACTGATCATACATTTTATATATCAGACATACCTTAAAATATACCGTACAAACTCGTTTAGTCATGGAACTGATCATACATTTTATATATCAGACATACCTTAAAATATACCATACAAACTCGTTTAGTCATGGAACTGATCATACATTTTATATATCAGACATACCTTAAAATATACCGTACAAACTCGTTTAGTAATGGAACTTTTCATTAATCATACATTTTATATATCAGACATACCTTAAAATATACCGTACAAACTCGTTTAGTAATCGAACTTTTCATTGATCATACATTTTATATATCAGACATACCTTAAAATATACCGTACATACTCGTTTAGTAATGGAACTTTTCATTGATCATACATTTTATATATCTAACATACCTTAAAATATACCGTACATACTCGTTCATAAGTCAGTTCTAAAATAAGCCACCCGCTCCTCTTTGGAAAAGAATAGTATTAAAAGTGTGTAAACCGCTCGCAAGCCGACACCCCAAAAATAAAAAGACAGCTTTAAAATAGAAGTACACATTTTTTTTAAAACTAAAAGTTAAATCGGTCATTTATGATTGTGTACTTGTTTACGCGCGTAGATCTACATTAAAATTCGTTGTTGAATTCGTTGTTGAAAACAAAAGTTTGTAAAACAATCAATTAAAATATTCACAAACATAAATAAAATGATGAAATAAATTAAGTGCAGAAGTTTATTATATTTTATAGCTTATTGTAAAGAAGTCGGATCTTGTAGAATGTAGAATAGGACCTTGATGATGAAAAATAACAAAACCGACATTCATTATACATGCAGAAATCACTATGACCCGCTCATAAGCGGACCCCCCCCCCCCCGCCCCCGCACTTTTCCCACTAGATTTTGTCCGAAAATGTCGGCTTTAGAACGAGTATATACGGTATTTCTTTAAAAGTTTTACACACTACATTAGAAATGGCTTAGTTAAAATTTGAAATCAAGTTTTATAACAATGTTATTCAAATTACGGAACATGGACTTGAATGTAATTCTGAGTCGTCGACTTAATTGGCGGGAAATGCGTATTACGATGGGGTAGCGACGGGAGGGTTAAGGGGTGAAAAATTCGAAAATCCCTCTGGGCTCTCACTTGAGAGGGCCCCCGATATTAGTGTCAGAAATGTTTTTACACTTAATATTAGGCCACCGCCATGTTTGTGGGGCCACCCAAAGAGGTTAAGCCCCCGGGCCCTCAAAACCCATACACATCCCTAACTACGTCATTGTCTCCTAACATGAACATTCACTGATTAGCCAGACTTCAACCTCTTAGTTGATACAGCTAACTGACAAAAATTTCTATTTACATATGAAAGCTATAAATACTATACATCTTTAATGATTAGATGTGGTGTTTAAAGATTGTTACATTTCAGCTCGGCTTAATCATTCATGTGTAAAATAAAGTGATGCTTTTTAGTGATAGACACGAGAAAACATTCAATTAAAAATGAGCATTATTCTTTGAAAGATTCCTTCGTCTGTAATAATTGAAAGTCTTGCATTCTGAGTTCAATAAACGCAACATTATTTTTTTTAAAAATGGTTTTTAAAAAACGATTTTAAAAAAAAACGATTTTAAAAAACACGCTGTAAGTCCAATGCACTAAAATGGACTAAATAAAATACGTTAAAAAACCAAATTATGAATCTCAAAAGCAACCTACAGACAAATAAAAACTAATGTATTGTCAATTTTAAAAATAATTCTGCGGCCATTTCATTTATGAGTTACTTGAAATAGTATTAAAATAATTGAAGAAGAAATGATAATGGCGTGACGTTGTTCTTAAGTTTAAATCATTTCCCTTGAATACCTTATAGCCCTTAAGAATGGTACCTGCTTACTTTACAAAGTAAATATTTGTTTCTTCACTAATAGACTATGTGATGTCATTTGACCAATTATCAATACACATAATATGCTATGTATGCTTGTCCATTCGTGACGTTATAAATTTCAGAAAGCAGAGCACCCAATTACTGCACCAAAAATATCCATTTTCGAATGTCCGCATAAAATTGTTAAAATTGGAAATCAATGACAGCTGTTAATTACTTTGTTTTTTATTCTGATGTGTATTTTTTCAAAATTAATAGATTTTAGCTGAAATATATTTATTTAGAAAACTTCTGTCATTTTTGACGGGTGATACACCATTAGTTAAATACGTAAATTAACTATTTCTTACTGTTACGTTCTAGATTTTAATACATTTACCACCACATAAGATTGGGTTATAACTCAACAACATGAATCAGGAATAGCCTAGGTGTAATATCTTCTTTTTCAACATCTATGATCAAACTCATTAGCTCGCTACGGAACCGTCAATACATCACATTCGCGTTCAAAATAATAAACACCGAGCGCCAAAATGGCATAAACATAAAAAATACTCTAATCCCAATCAACCCTTAATATTGTCATTGACATTTATAAGACAATGAATATTAAATAATGACAATGAAAATTACAGCTTCTCTAAGGATAGCTCACACTTTTTAAAGATGATGTCTAGCCATACATTTTACCTTCACTATTGATAGCTGATACATGTTAGGGGTTATGTCTAGCCATACATTTTACCTTCACTATTGATAGCTCATACATTTTAGGGGTTATGTCTAGCCATACATTTTACCTTCACTATTGATAGCTCATACATGTTAGGGGGTTATGTCTAGCCATACATTTTACCTTCACTATTGATAGCTCATACATGTTAGGGGTTATGTCTAGCCATACATTTTACCTTCACTATTGATAGCTCATACATGTTAGGGGTGATGTCTAGCCATACATTTCACATTTAGGATTTATGTTATGAAATAGTTTTAAAATATAAATCTAATGATACCATCATTCCCTCTGCCATAGGCTCTGAGCCAACTCTGTCAGATTTGATGAAAATCAAATGTCCAAGTACACATCCCAACATGTCCAAGTACACATCCCAACATGTCCAAGTACACATCCCAACATGTCCAAGTACACATCTCAACATGTCCAAGTACACATCCCAACATATGCTTGCCTTACGGCACATGTTGCGCCGCTCACGAGTTTTGCCATTCAGTGTTGTGTGAGTCCTGCTTCTCGAAGGCCATCAAAGAAACTGACCTGTTGGTTTGGTGTAGAGACCTCGGACAACACGATGTCACACTCATGAGGCATGACTCCTGCTCTCTGGCTTGTCAAGCTAAATTCAACACTTCTGCTTTGTGCGCTGGTAAGATAAGTGAATATTATGGAAATACTCGTTTTTTGTTTTTTTGTTTTTGACAAAGTCTCGGGGAAAAGGTTGAGGCGTGGATTTGGGGCGTGTCATAAATGATTTCTGATAAATGACTGGCGTGTTTTAAATTTATGGACTATTCTGATGGCACATTTCAGTTGTTATTTACTGAACTTTATTTTAAAAATGACATATTAAAAAAAGCCCATTGTCACAATACAATAAAAGGCCATCTAGCGAATGCTATAAAAATGATATACATCTATTCAATTCAAATATAAAAAATCAAAACGACTGATTTAGCTAGTAGTTGTTTTTTTAAAAATGTGTACCATTTTGTTTACGCTGTCCTATTATTTTTGGGGGGTCGGCTTACGAGCGGGTTTACACACTTTTTATACTATTTTCTTGCAAAAGAGTAGGGTCGGTTTATCAACGAGTATAAACGGTAGTGCATTTCAATCAATTTTGTATGACATGTTTAAAAAAATACTTTTTTTAAAGTTAAACTTTTATTAGCAGCATTACAATTACACTTTGAATGAGAAACAAATAAATCACGCATGGTCTTGTTTTTTTAATAAATTACACAATTTTATATTGCAAAAATCGATGTGTAGGAGAGATATAATAAATACAATAAATTGAGTTACTGATGTCTTAGTTTATTGGTCTATTTTCCTTCTTACCAGCCCTGTGCTTAAATAAAGTAAATTTGTTAACGAATTCCTTATCATTTAAGTAACATAAAAGCATTAGAAATTAGCAAGGACAACATTTTTTTTAAAATCTAAGTTATATAACTATTTGAGAACATCCCTCATAGCTCATATATTAACATGCATATAGAAAATAGTTTCTGCACAAAAAAGACAAAGAAGAACAGTGTTATGAGCTCACACAAAAATTCCTATCCCTATCGTGCTACATACCAGGCTTGGGCCTGCAGTGGAGGTGAGAATCCCTGACAGTGCAGCACTAAGACGTGAGAAAGTGGGACGGGAGCGTAAGGTGTGGTCAGAGAGGGGATAGTGTCAGTGGACAGTTAGCGTGAGCCCTTCTTTGAAGACTCTTCTTTGGCTAAGATTGTTAGCAGAACTCTCGCACCGGTGGAGATTATATGTGTACTGCATCATGTCAATTACGTAAATAAAGTGTTATATCAAGATAATTGATAGTGATTCTTGTTCTTGAGAGTGTGACTGTGTAATTGGTTCACAACCCCTAGACAACACGCCACATAAACAACGATTTGTTACACCTGCCTCACAGCCCCTTTCACTACAGCCCATGTAGGGCTTGGGCCTACCTCACGACCCCTTACACTACAGCCCATGTAGAGCTTGTATCTGCCTCACGAACTCCTTCCACTACAGTCTATGTAGGGCTTGGGCCTGCCTCACGACCTCCTTATACTACAGCCCATGTAGGGCTTGGGCCTGCCTCACAACCCCTTCCACTACAGCCCATGTAGGGCTTGGGCCTGCCTCACGACCTCCTTATACAGCCCATGTAGGGCTTGGGCCTGCCTCACAACCCCTTACACTACAGCCCATGTGGGGCTTGGGCCTGCCTCACAACCCCTTCCACTACAGCCCATGTAGGGCTTGACCTGCCTCACGACCTCCTTACACTACAGCCCATGTAGGGCTTGGGCCTGCCTCACGACCACCTTATACAGCCCATGTAGGGCTTGGGCCTGCCTCACGTCCTTCTTCAACTACAGCCCATGTAGGGCTTGGGCCTGCCTCACGACCTCCTTCAACTACAGCCCATGTAGGGCTTGGGCCTGCCTCACGACCTCCTTCAACTACAGCAATGTAGGGCTTGGGCCTGCCTCACGACCTCCTTACACTACAGCCCATGTAGGGCGTGGGCCTGCCTCACGACCACCTTATACAGCCCATGTAGGGCTTGGGCCTGCCTCACGACCTCCTTCAACTACAGCCCATGTAGGGCTTGGGCCTGCCACACGACCTCCTTCAACTACAGCCCATGTAGGGCTTGGGCCTGCCTCACGACCTCCTTATACAGCCCATGTAGGGCTTGGGCCTGCCTCACGACCTCCTTCAACTACAGCCCATGTAGGGCTTGGGCCTGCCTCACGACCGCCTTCAACTACAGCCATGTAGGGCTTGGGCCTGCCTCACGACCTCCTTCAACTACAGCCCATGTAAGGCTTGGGCCTGCCTCACAACCCCTTACACTACAGCCCATGTAGGGCTCGGGCCTGCCTCACGACCTCCTTATACAGCCCATGTAGGGCTTGGGCCTGCCTCACGACCTCCTTACACTACAGCCCACGTAGGGCTTGGGCCTGCCTCACAACCCCTAAAACTACAGCCCATGTAGGGCTTGGGCCTGCCTCACAAACTCCTTCAACTACAGCCCATGTAAGGCTTGGGCCTGCCTCACGACCTCCTTCCACTACAGCCCATGTATGGCTTGGGCCTACCTCACGACCTCCTTATACAGCCCATGTAGGGCTTGGGCCTGCCTCACGACCTCCTTCCACTACAGCCCATGTAGGGCTTGGCCTGCCTCACGACCTCCTTCCACTACAGCCCATGTAGGGCTTGGGCTTGCCTCACGACCTCCTTCCACTACAGCCCATGTAGGGCTTGGGCCTGCCTCACGACCTCCTTATACAGCCCATGTAGGGCTTGGGCCTGCCTCACAATCCCTTCCACTACAGCCCATGTAGGGCTTGGGCCTGCCTCACGACCTCCTTACACTACAGCCCATGTAGGGCTTGGGCCTGCCTCACGACCTCCTTCCACTACAGCCATGTAAGGCTTGGGCATGCCTCACGACCTCCTTATACAGCCCATGTAGGGCTTTGGCCTGCCTCACAACCCCTTACACTACAGCCCATGTAGGGCTTGGGCCTGCCTCACGACCTCCTTCCACTACAGCCCAATTCTAAGCCTGGGAACATTAAATTTGTTCATAAATGTTCATAAATGATATAGTTATGAACATTTTAAGTTCATTTTTTTTCGTGTTTTTCACAACCCTAAAAAGTGCCATTTTGAAAGGCTTTATCTGAAAAATTATTTTATGTGAACCCGCTTGGTCACTTTCATTTCAACCTTATGTACATAGAAAATAAACTCACATATTTTTCATAGGTATAAAATAGTTCACTCCTTAAATTTTATTGACATGAAAATAGCTTTTGCATCGCATTTTGAAAAAAATAAAAAATTTAGCTACAAATGATACATTTTGTAACTTTTGAAATAAATGCAAAAAATCAGCCATTTAACTGCATTTGTACTGTTAAACTAAATATCAACAATGTATGTTAAGTTTGAAATGTGCAAGGGTTCTCAAAATATGAAAAGTTTGTCATTTTCAAAAATTTGTTTAAAAAAAACACTTGTCCCACAGTTGAAATATTCACAATAAAAAAAAGATAAAACATGGCTTTCAAATAAGCATAGAGCTAATTAGCCCATTCCAGTTATAGGTAAGATATAATCATGTTGGAAAAGGGCAATGGCTCATATGGACTTAATATAGCAAAAAAAAAACCGTATACTATAGCTAAAGTAAGTAGTTACAAATGTTATTGCAACCACAATAATAAGAAAATGTTATTAATATACATTAATATACCTACACAACTAACAGAGTCTTACTCTTACTCTGGACGGCTCGGGTATTTTACTAGTACTAAAATAGAAGATGTAATGAAAAAGTTCTGAAAAAAGTAGGCCAGAAAATAAAAAATAATTTCTAACTTTAAAAAGAGGCAATCTAATTTATGAACATATCATGGGGCGAGGCAAACTAGAACACACGGTTACATCAGGAAGATAGAGGGCAAAAGAGATCAAGGCAGACAGAGAGAAAAGATGCTGGACGGGCTGACAAGATGACATGAGGCACAATCACCAACGGAGCTGATGGGCAATACCAAAGACAGAGAGCTGTGGAGAGACATGACCGCCTACACCTCTAGGCACGGTATCTAATAGATGGGTGGATAAAAAAAACTCAGTGTAATTGACAAATAATCTTTTCTCATTAGGGGTCCTCCATTAATGACGTCACGTAGCTAGGGATGAGGGGGGATCCCCATATTTGTACAATGTTTGACCGGGGGGGGGGTGGCGAGTTGAAGAATTGTGATGTCACGTAAAAACACTCTACTTTAAATCAAACTTTCACTTAAATATTCGATTTCTTAGTATTTATTTATGATGTTAGACATGGATTGAAATATGCTCATCTTCAAATAGAAAATACCGATTTTAGGGGGTGGGGCGTGTCCACAGCTTTGTGGCTTCATAGTGGAGGAAGGGTCTAAGTTTTTTGTGGCAAAATGTGACGACGGGGGTACAATCAGTCAAAATCGCGTGACGTCATTTATGAAGCGCCCCTTATTAGATTTCTAAATTTTAAAATTTTCTATTTAAATAAACAGTTTAAAAAGTGTTATGTAGAACGCTGTAACATCGTTTCGCTTAAATAGTTTTTAACACAAGTTTCACTTCATGGGTGGATTTAGATATTTTTTTTTGGGGGGGGGGGCCTGAACCTTGTGTTATACTTGCAATAAATGAAGATGTATAAAGTTGACGTGTACAGCTCGGCGTGGGCCTTCGTGTTGACCGTGACCTCGTACAGGTGTTCTGGTACAATCTGCCCTGGGTTAAATCTGGCACAAAGGCGATGACCAGAAACAGAACGATCTTGGGCGTGTTGGACACGATGTAGATGAGTGAGATCATGGCCACCTGTTTGATGGCCATCAGCTCTTTCCCGCTTAGTCTAGGTGACCTCCTAGCGAAGACCTGTGTGTTGATATTTTCCTATTTAAAACTTTCCTTGAAGTGTACTGACTCGGACAACGCTTTTGACATGACCACAAGACAAATAAGGACATGACCTCAGACGCTACAGACGGGACGGTATTTCGTCCAATTCTGAACACTTTCAGAATGACATCAAGGTAGCGCGAGAACCACACGCTCACCCATGATCCCCATGGTGGCCATCACAGGGATATACGTGACGAGGGACACGGCACAAATCCCCACCATCACCCACCACCTTCTAGTAACAGAAAACATGTTTTTTGAACGCAAACGGTTTAGCATTTAGCCACTGCGAGGTACATTGTGATCAAGACAGATATTATCATGAATAAACCAGATCGAATGTTTCTCAAGTAAACGTTGAAGACGTACGGATCTACTTGAAACCAAGTTTTGTAATTCGACGCCATTTCTGTTACCCAAAATGCTAGAGACAACCTTTAACCCAATGCCGCCCAACAAGACAGGAACTCGGACGTGGAGAGGAACAGAAACGCCACCGTAATCCCGTCATCCACGCCCATGGCCGAGAAAGTCATCGTGTTGACGGCGTTGGTGACGATTCCAAACAAGGAAAGCACCACGTCCACGTACACCTCCATTATGATGATCAGAGGGTCTAACGATGACGTCACGTTGACATCTTTGAGGCTCGTTTCCTGGTCACAATTGTTTTCATGATTGTACAGTTGAATTCACGGTGTTCATCGATGCAAAGCCGGGCCTAACCAGATCATTGCTATGTTTCACTAGTTGGAAGAAGAAAAAACTATCATAGATCGCTACATTCCAAGCTACAGTTTACCAATGAGAGTCAAAGGGGAGTCAAAGGGGAGTCAAAGGGGAGTCAAAGGGGAGTCAAAGGGGAGTCAATCCGCTTTTTAAATGATATCAAACAATAAGCAACTAGTCTTATTTCCATGAATTTAAATAAATTTGTTTTAAAATAATAAGGGACCGTCCATAAATGACGTCACGCGATTTTGGCCGATTTTTTACCCCCCCCCTACGTCACGCGTCGTCACAAAATCGTCGACCCCCCCTAAAAAAGTACGTCACAAAACTTTGACCCCCCCCCCCCTAAAAAAAATTTCTATTAGAAAATAAGAATGTGTCAAATCATTTTTTTGTCATTTAAGTATTTATATAGTGTATGTCTACATTGTATAATAGTAACATGAGTGAAGCTATGTAAAATATATTAAATAAATTGTAAGCCAGTGATTCTCAAACTTTTTCGTATCAGACGACCGGCAAGAATTTTTCAATTTCATTAGGTACCAACGCATTCTTTTCCCGTTTTGACATGATTTTCCCTGTACTTATTTGATAGCATAATGAGCCTCTACAAAGCTTAAAGCCCTATAAGATTAAGTATGAATTCGGATTGTTTTATATATTACATTTTTTTTTAAAAATGTTTAGTTGCCATGGCATAGCAAGACAGCTAACGAACAATGCAGCGGTAATGTCAAAAACCAATGATGAGATTAACCTTCGCGATTAAGCTCGCGAATGTGACTATTGATATTACAAGAATCATTGCATTGTTTATAGACCTAGAATATATAGATACAAGACAATTCCTCAAATTGATTTCGATCTTCTAATGACAGTTTCCCTTCTAAGTATATGCACATCAAAGGCATTTGATCTAAAATTATCACATTAATATCACATCTCATGTTTTCTAAAAATTATTAGGTATGCGCTGGAAGAGGAAAATGGCCCATTCTGTATGAACCCCACATTTGTGCAGGAAAGTAGGGTGTCATCTTGTGCGTCGCAAAATACAGTAATTCTTGCAAGTAGAGGACTGAAATACTATGACATTATGAAAATATCCAACATTATCATAACTTTTAACTCCGAAGCTCACAAGTTTGTTTGTTTTGTTTTTTTTTTGGTGTTTTTTTTTCAATTCTTTTTTTCTTCAGGATTTCACGCACAGTTGTAAATATAATGTCACCAATAAATTATCTCATTTGGGGTAAAAAGGGAACTCTTGGGGGTAATGCTCAATGATTGTGGGCATAGAAAATTTGCTAGAATCCGCTACTTTTGGGTTAACAGTAATGTTAATATAAACTTTTATAATTTT
>MUZC01000082.1:928982-953895 GCA_002072015.1 Radix auricularia | reverse complement strand
ATAACATCTGGGGTCAAAAGGGAATTTTTGGGGGTAATGCAGACTCATTTTGGACATATAACATCCACTACACTCCACTAGATATATTCAAATACGTCATGTGTACGTGTACGCTTGGAACATAGGCCCACTATTGAACCGGTTCCTTCCAGAAAATGCATTTGTTAAATTTATTATCTATGCAGATTTTTTATTTACGTAATATACGAAGACATCTAAATCCAACCTACTTTTATTTATACTGACAGAAGTGACAATAATCTTAATCAACATGACTTGACTGTATCAAGTATCCTTTCTGTCAAATTTAAAATAAATGCCTTAAAAACTGAGTTCAGAAGAAATTGTTTTATGCTCCTCTCGAATTGCGATGTCGAGAATTTGATGCATTCAATAAAGTTAGTGAATACTTTTGACTAATTTTAAATGGACACATTTATTATTATATTTAGAATGGCCAGAGGCGTTTGACCAAAAACCGATCGAAAAACTATAGCAAACTTAAAACTTTTATTATTGTATCAAATAGATTCCCCTCCCCACACCCACCCCCAAATGGATATTCGGTGTCGTTTTGACTTAAAATATCAACATATAATCCTATTCAGATCTTTTTAGACACTTATCCTGTTTGTAAGACACACCAGTAGCAGTTTCGGGGGGGGGGGATAACGGAGAAAAAAAAGTTAGCAGACTCCTGCCGCGAGTGAACGAAACTGAGGTTACATCACAAAAGCTTTGATGTCAACATCAAACGACGCAGGGTTACAATTTCCTATGTTCTCTTGTGAATTCTCAAACTTAAGAATTATAATTATATTTAATTTCGTGTCGTGTTAACTTACGCCAACCGGCGTCTGATAGCCTATCAACCGGCACTTTGAGAAGCATTGAATTTTTTTTTTAAAAAGTCATTAAATAAATTTTAAGTGACCAAATATTTCAGTGGAAGTTTTATTTAAAGTTACCCTTTCGATGTGACGTCACATTTCTTCAACCCCCCTCCCTCCCCCATGTCACGCATCGTCACAAAAGTGGGACCCCCCTCCCCCCNGACGTCATTTATGGACGGCCCCCTTGACTAATATCATACTCTATCATCAAAGGCATGATGTAATGGAATAAACTTTCAGCGATAATGTCTGCACTGGTTACCATATTAATCAGTAATCATACTATTCATATAAGACAGGAGGTCTGGCTGAAACTACTGATGGCATAACTATAAAATATTAATTAAATAAATAATTTCAGAATTTATTTAAGGATAGACAAATTATTTATTTGTGCTATTTATTATTGCTCACTGAATCGGATTTAATCGACACCTAGAGACTAGAGATAATTTTGTCACCTACAAAATCAGACTTTGCTCTACCCAAATTATCTTCCCGTAGTACTCCAGTCATTTCATTGAAACTGAAACCCCAGATAATAGCAATAATGGCACGATTTTTTTTTTTTAATTCAATAAAAAATCTTAAAAGCTTCTAATTTCTAAGGGACTTCACCTAAAAATAAATCCAATATTTCTTAAAATACTTTGTGCCATTCTCCAACTTTTACACCGTAAATCGAATTTGTGCTCTTTTATTCAAAAGGTAACATTTAATGAAAATGGCTTCCAAAGTCACCGAAAAGGCCTTAAATCTAATAAAAACCTTGCCTAGGGTTGGGATAACCAACATAAAAGATCTTCCCAATACATTATACGTAAGAAAACTGCTGAAAACTTTTAATTTTATTTAAAAATAAATACGATAATCCCTCATATAATATAAAATGCGTTAAAATTAAAAAATGCTGTGTATAAGTCATATTAAATTATAATTATATATATAATATAATATTAATAATATAAGTATAAGTCAATATAATTCAATATAATATAATATATAAATATAAGTATAAATAATAATTTAATAAATATTATTAATAATAGTAGTAGTAGTTAGTAGGTTATATATATATTGGCGGCATAAGAAGGTGAATGGATTTTGGAATGATTTTTGTTGCAGTTATTTAAGGCAGTTAAGCNCTCGCTCTTTTTCCGATTTGCCACCGTAGCGCAAACATCGCATTGGAAATTTATTTGTGATTTTCTAAATGGAAGAAGCTGATTTAAGTGTTTTTCTAGTGATATTTCGGAAGGATATAATTCGAGAATTATTTATAACGTGTATTTTTCGTGATTTTCTTCCATTGCCCGGCCCATTTCATTTTCAGCATTTTCCCCTCAGTTGGGACTTTTGATCCGCCCGCCATCTTTGTGACTTGCATAGCAACCAAAGATGGTGGCAGGAAAAGACCTTATTTTGCCCTGATCCGTACAACGATAATTTACCGGTTATATATATAGTATAGGCGGCATAAGAAGGTGAAGGGATTTTGGAATGATTTTTGTTGCAGTTATTTAAGGCAGTTAAGCCATTAATTATTAATTTTAATTTGGCCTGCCAGGACTTGGGCTGTGGCTTTATCACCCGTACACACATTGCGAGCTAACGTCTAACGTTAGGCACTTGGGTATTGACCGGATTTGGCTAATTATTGTTGTACGGATCCGAGATGGCGGCCAGAAAGTTGGTAGCATCAAGGAATGTACGGTTGCTATGTTTTAGTTACCTCCCTTTGTTGTTATATTTCCTCGGTTGTCTCCCTCACCAGGGAAGGGGGAACGCCTCCCCTTAAAATTTGAAATAAATAATAAAATAACAACGGGGTCGGGTTACACCCTCCCCAAAATAAAAAAAAAAGAAACGGGGGAGGGGGAACACCTCCCCTTATAATTATTAGATATGAATCATCGAATACGAAACTACAGACATAGCGAGTGATGCAATAATCAATAAGCGCGCGAATTTGAAGATTCATTCTTTTTCCGATTTGCCACCGTAGCGCAAACATCGCATTGGAAATTTATTTGTGATTTTCTAAATGGAAGAAGCTGATTTAAGTGTTTTTCTAGTGATATTTCGGAAGGATATAATTCGAGAATTATTTATAACGTGTATTTTTCGTGATTTTCTTCCATTGCCCGGCCCATTTCATTTTCAGCATTTTCCCCTCAGTTGGGACTTTTGATCCGCCCGCCATCTTTGTGACTTGCATAGCAACCAAAGATGGTGGCAGGAAAAGACCTTATTTTGCCCTGATCCGTACAACGATAATTTACCGGTTATATATATAGTATAGGCGGCATAAGAAGGTGAAGGGATTTTGGAATGATTTTTGTTGCAGTTATTTGTTAAGGCAGTTAAGCCATTAATTATTAAATTTTAATTTGGCCTGCCAGGACTCGGGCTGTGGCTGTATCACCCGCTGCACACATTGCCGTCTAACGTTAGGCACTTGGGTATTGACCGGATATTCCAGAAAAATTGGTATCGTAATTTTGTTGTCAAAATGGCGACCCCCACTTTTTAAATTACTGAGGGTATTGTTGTTTTAATTATTATAGTCGATTATTTGCGCCATAATAAATTCAACATCCGCCCATTCATTTCATTAAAGTTAAAGTGGACGTCTTACTTGTTTCATTGACATTTTTTTCCAAAGGTTTTAACTTTGAAAATTGAAGGTTAGTGTATCTCAAGACTCATGTTCACTCATTAATAACTTTTTTCTAAGGCCTTATAATCACTTTTTTACTATTGTGTTTACCACCACATTTTGTGCCCTGTTTTTGACGGTCGCTATTTTGAACCCGTGCCTAAATTGACACAGCGTGTTTATGTGCGCCTAGTCTCTATTACCAAAGCGTTCCTCGATAGAACTCTCTTTAGAAAAGAAATTACGAAAAATAAACCTCTTCAGTGCGTAAAAAAAGACGTATTCGACTGCTGGCAATGGTGGCTGTTTCCCTCGATAGTATTATCACTCGATTTGCGATGTTTTTTGGTGGTTTTTATGGGTTTTTTTTTGTTGAGGATGTGATTTTGCTATACTATATTATAAAAATACTACAGGTAAAATTAGTATTACACTTAAGACAGGTATTTAGATACGTAAAATAACCATTTTTATACTAAAAGATTAAGTCAGTATGACTATAATAATAAAAATAAATTTTGCACCATTTTTTTTATCTTATAACCAGTTGATCACAATACGGGGAAATCCTTAGGGGAATGAGGCGGAAGTTTTACAAAAACATTATGGAGCTTTAAACGTTAAAGACCGATATTGCAATTTTCAGCACCTTGGGTGGATATATAATTGATGGAGACGCATCATTCTAATTCACACATGGAACAAAAGTGAAACCAGATAAAATCATCCGGTAATTTTTATTGAAATCTCATAGAATCACACAATAGCTGGAAGTCACATGACAAGTGAAATTTTTATGCTATTTTTAACCAAAAATGCGAGAGTGCGTTGCTTTGCAAACTGACTCATTTGAACGCAATCGTACAGAACCCTAAAAGGAGACATTAAGTCGCATCAGGAGCTAATGAGTTGATTACAGAATCAGTTTAATGAGACAAATGCACACTATCACACTTTTGTACGATTCTTTTTTAAATTCAGTAGTGCAGTTGCTTGTTGAGATTCTCATCACTGCCTGCAAGTTTATGTCTGTCAAAGAGCATCTGCATTAACTCTTGATGTCTTTAACTCTTAAAGTCGCAAAGCGTTGAAATGCGTCTCCACCCGTTTTCCGTAAAGTGTCCTAAAGCGGCCCTAGATACCACTCTTGTTAGAAATGAGATCTCGGAAAGTAAAAACTCTTCAATGCTTGAAAAATGATGTATTCGACTTCCAGGAATGGCGGCCGTAGCCCGCGCTAGTGTTATCGCTCGATTCGCGTTTTTTTTTTATAGTTTTAACGGGTTTTTTTTTCAAATATTCGTTTTTGCTATACTAAATTACTAAAATAATAGTACTAAACTACAGGTAAATATTGTTTTAAACTCAGTACGGTCTTTTGGATGCGTAAAATAACCATTCTTAGCCTAAAAAATGAAGTCAGTATGACAATGATATTATAAATTGATTTTACGCCAATTTTTTTATTTGGTAACCAGTTGATCGTAATAAGGGAAATCCTTACGGGGATGAGGCGGAAGTTTATTGAAAACCCTTATACTACTTTGAGAGTTAAATCCTTGATAACGAGGTTGTCAGCATAAAGTGTAGAGAGGCTCATCATGATCTTTATTTTAGCTTTACACATAATTGACAAATACATTTTAGATCTTCAAAGGTCTCCATCAATAACGACAGATTTAAGAGTGATCACACTTCTCAGAGTGACGTACCCACTCTGACTAATGAAAACACGAGACAAATGTTTGGTGGTGGACCTACGGTTAAAGGAGGGTTTTCTGAATGCCTTGATGGACTACAAAAAATGAACTGGCTGGCTGCATGTGGTGTGCGGGCTGCAATCACCCCACGCCTGCTCCTCAACACGCTTGCCTTATACTTAGACTTATGAATTTTCTGGACATAAGCTCATTGAGCTGGAGTTCAGCTAGTACCTTGGTGTTATTTTACAAAGAGTGAAAAAATTGGGGTTGAAACTGCATGATTAGAACAGCACGTTGCAGGAAATGAAAGAGATTGAGCTGTTGAATATGACTTTGTAGCAGATGGCATTTATCACAGAAATCCTGTACTCTTCTGTGCATAAGGCAAACTGTTGTTCCTTTGCCTTGCCGAGACTCATTGAGGCAGTTGATATAAATAAATAAATCTACATGGAAGGCTAGAAATGTTAAGAAGACCTGGTTCTGCAGTTGGCAGTCCTTATTTTTCGTGGCATAATATTCCAGTATCACTTTTCGTAGCAACAGAACACAGCGAGATGTTTCTCCCTGAGACAATCAACGAACGATGGTGTGGTACAGAATATCTTCAGCCGACTAATCATTGTGTGAAGAGTTTATATGAATTGATGGTGGTGAAGAGCATTTGCACGAATAAAAAGTATAATGCAATTCCTATCCTTCAGAATGTTATCCAAATCAACAGATTTAGAACACAGGGCCTCCTGGTGAATAATGCAGTGCAGATTTGTGAACTGGTCATTACTGTGATCCTTCAATTGCTAAACAGTGCAGCTAACCCTTCAGCTGCTGGATCGTAATTTTTTGCACAATGACAAGTGCTTAAGAGTGTTAATGAATATTCAATTTTTTTTTTACAACTTTACATAATATATTGCCAAATTGCAAATATTTGACGGCCGCAGGTTATTATAATTTAAACCGATTTCCACAGTTTTTAATTTTTATGTATTGAAATAGCATATTATTATTATTAACATTAAAGTTTTTAAGACAGTTTTTTTTTTTTTTTGAGAACCGGTTGAACTGCCCATCTTCAGTAGCTAGGTCATTATTTTTCCTTAGTTATTACAATTCAAAAGAGAATATAACAAATTTAACCCTCATCTGTTGGTGACATTGTGTTTACCTCTCTTCCATTTACCCCTTTTGTGTGTCAACTTGGTGGGTTGTGAGCTTACATAGTAAACAGTTGTGATAAGTAATTTTTTGTAATGCCGTATTATTTTTCAAACATCAACTAAATGGAATTACAGTATTTTGTGGTGCTTAAAATGACCCTATACTTTTCCTGTTCAAATATAGTGTTTGGGCTATACTCAAAGTATCCCTTTTCCAACACACACCAAAAACTTCTTTAAGAATATCAGAATTGATATCAAAATTGTAATTATTATTCAAATGCCTTTGATGTGCTCTTACTTAGCATGAAAAGTGTCACTATGAGACAAAATCGAATTTGAGGACTGCTTAACTGTATGGTATCTTGCCTTTGTCTATCTAATGACTCTTGTAACAGTATTAATAGTGACATTAATTCGTGGCCTTGATGTTGTTCACATCAAATGTATTTTGACGTCATCACCGCACTGTGGGTTTGCTCTCATAATATGCCATGGCAACTTTTATCTTATTTAAAATTACATTAAAATATGTTGTAATTTGAAGATGAATATCCTTTTAAATATTTATGTGCAAGTTATGTTGTTGTTTTTACAGAAAAAGAAAGATGAGAAGAAAGCTGGAAAAAAGAAAAAAGGAAGAGGTGACAAAGGGCAGGGGGCACGTGGCACATGGGATCCTCTTGGTTATGAAGGAGGACAACGACCTCTCATTGATGCAGTTCCATCTGAGAAATATTACGGACAATATGCGTAAGTTTTACTATGCACATAATTACATTAAAAGAGATTAATTCTAGATGTGCCTCATGTTCTTCAATCCTACTTTGTTTTATGGATGATGATATTTTCTCTTTAAATTTAACCCTATTGTTTCAGAAATGCAGAATGTCTTTGCCATTAATGATTAAAGCTGAAGCTGGGATCCTTTTAAAATACTGCATCAACATTAACTAAGTAGCAAGAAAATTTGGATTGAAATTTTAACCAACAAACAAAAAATCAATGAGATTAATCAAAACATTTGAAATTCAGTCTAACACAGTGAGGGCATCCAATATGGAGAAAATTAATGAGTTTGAGAATGGGCTGAATGAGTTTATAACTTCATCAAACTTTTCCACTGTGTGTTTATTTTTGACATTGGTCTAAGCCAGTGATGGCGAATCTTTTTTGGGGGCGGGTGCCCGAAATTCAATCGAATTCCACTTATTTTTGGTAAAGTGCCAACACTCCAGTTAATCCCAAAAATGGGGTTTTGGCTTAGCAAAACAACACACACTTATCTTAAGACTTAAAGAGAACAAACAAAAAGAGATTTCTGAACAATAAAAAAACACTTTTTATTACATGAAATAGGTTGATTTTGTGAAATAAATGTGTTGTAGATATACTAATAATTCATCCAACCCTGACTCTTACTTTGTTAATTTGAGCGCAACACATGCAGCACGCAGGTTATCTGTCAGTCTGTTTCATGTGCCACATTTGATAATTCAAGCTGAAAACAGTTCTTCGCACAAAGAAAATGACACAAAAAAAGTAAGAATAATACTGCCAACTGTTTTCATTGATTTAAACTTATTTGGCAGAGAACCCCACTCCTTAATGATTTCATTTTCCTAACTATCATTTGTGCTGTCCTGTGTGACCACTGTAAACTCCCTCTTCTCAATTGTTTCACACACATCGGAGAATATTCTTTTCCACTTAGAGCTTTTTTGAAATTCCAAAAGCTGAATTTCCATATTTTAAGCAAGAAATATGAATTTCTTCAAACTTAAATAAATCTTGAGAAGTAAGAAAACAGATAGTTCTTTCCATCTAACGGAACTGTAGAAATATGTCATTAAAATTCTCCTTTACGTCGCTACAATGCTAAAATATTCCTTGTAGATTTCTTTATGACTTGGGGGATTGTTTGCAAATTGTTTAAAATTGTCTAGAGTTAGTTTAGCAAACATTAGCTGCTTCAACTTTGGTGTATTCTTTGCCATGTAACAAGTAAAACAACTGGCCCAAACAATTGGAACATCATAATTTGGGTCAAGAGTTATGTATATCATTTCTATAGCAAAATATGAACATCTTAAATCTAGGCTTAGGCCCTAATATTGCGATCGACAAGTGAAACGTTCGAGAGCAGTCTAAAACCTTTCTTTAAATTAAATAGTATTATTTTATTGTGATTATTGATTAAGGAAGTAATATTTTAGTCGCGTTCCGGCTGATTAGGCTGTGTACCTATGTGAAACATTTTTTGGGAGAATTGATCCACATCCTTAACTGAAGTTGTTTGATAAAGTGCTGCATGGTGTGAGTGATTTTAGGTATGATAAACATTTTATATTTTTATGACAGAGAAGACTGAAGTAGATTCTGTCCACATTGAGAATTTGTATTACAACTTTAAAGTAGGATGTTTGCCAAGAAATTTTACATCAATGTAAGAGAAAAAAACTGGTTAAATTCAATAGCTGTTTTGTTTTGATTAAAATTAATGCTAATCTCATTCTTGTTAAATGAATCAGCCATCACCTTTCTTACTTCATTAAAAAAAACTAATTGTTTAAAAATATAGACATGGCCTGTGTAGTGACCTAGTTTTGCTTCAACATGTAGCCATTCACCAACCAACCCACAACTTCAATCAGGTCAAAATTGTTTACTTTCTAGTGGCTCCCACCCCCATTTTTTATATTAGTAAAAATGAAGAACATATTTAAATGGGGCGATACATTTAAAGTTTAGGTACAGAATTTTTAAAAATTATTATCCTCTTCTCCCCAAAACAAAAAACGAACAAAAAACAGTTTTTGCAATTTACCAAGATTCTTGCTAGATAACCCTTTTGTATGTATGTGTATATGTGGAATTATTGTGTATGTGTAATCTAATTTATCTTTAATTTCATTATATTTGCTTTTGTACTGTTTGTTTGTTGAAGAAGGCTCTTTGCTGAAATGTTTAGTCTTTTGTGACATCTTGTCAGGCCACTCATGCAGTGCTTGCATGTTATCCATCTACTTATCTATAAGCCAGATTGCAGTCTCACCCATATGTTGTAATTTATGTAGATATTATATATCTTTAATTTGTTGTTTTATGAACAAAGGCCAGCTACAATATAATCTTCTCCTTATTTTTAATTTGTAAATTTGATTTTGTTTAATATTTATCTTTTTTTCAACAGAATCAGGCGTCAGTATCCTCCAATCAGTCTGCTAGAAATACAACGACTTATAGACCTGAACAGAGTTGATATCACAAGACCCATCGATGTTACGTCTATTTGCAATACAAGACTCTATAGTCTGGATGTAGCCAAGAATCATTTTGGATTTAATGTGACTGAAGAAGTAAAGAAATGTTTATTATTATTCTACTGTTTGTTCAATGTAACTTTTCCTGACAAGAAATCTGAATAAGAATTCAGCCCCTACTAGATTCATAAGTAATGATTAATCTATTTTTAATTTTGTTTGTCAGGGATGTGATTTATTTGCTTCCAAAGTAAACCTAGAAGTACAGTGGGTGACTGAACTAGTTATTGCTGCCATAGAGAAGAATGGAGGAACAATAACAACTCGTTACTATGACCCCCAGTGCTTGGCTGCACTATTTGACCCACAGACTTTTTTTGAGAAAGGTCAACCCATTCCTAAGTGCAAACTTCCTCCTCAGGTATTTTTTAGTTTATTTGTGATATTAAAGTATTTACTTACATTTTAAGGTTTTTTCTTTTTTATTCATTTTTTAAAATAAAGTTTTGTTTTTGTATTTTAGTATTTCAGTTTAATTTCTCAACTGATCATGGTCTTTTTGGAATGTGATTTCAAAAGTTAATGACCCCATCAGACCCTAATACAATGTTTTGATGAAAGTTTAGTTTTTAAATAAAGGTTTTTCCTTTGCATGAATAGTAAATAAAAATGGCTGAGCCTAAAACTCCTTTACAGGAAATTTTAAAAATTATAATTGTTTGGGTTTTTTTTTCATTATGATAGAACTAGTTTGTTTTTTTCTAAATGCATTGAAGGTGACAGTTGTAGATTGGGTAGTAAAATAATGTTACTGGTAAAATATTCATTTGCTCATTTTAAGTTTAAGGCCCAATAAAACACTGTATAGTGTTAGAATTTCAAAGTTTTAATATTTCTATTCATATTTTAAATTCTATTTTTATTGTCATTTAGGATGCTTTGGCATATTATTCTGATCCAAACTTTCGTGGATACTTGGCTGATCCAGAAAAAATTTTGTTGGCACGTGAGAAACTGGCACAGAAATATGGCTACAAACTGCCTGATTTAACAGATGATCCTCTCAAAGATCTGTTGCTGATGAGGAAAGATCCCCTACAAATATTTTATGGGCTTGAACCAGGGTGGATTGTTAATTTAGCAGAGAAGTGCATTTTGAAACCAAAAGATGAAGACTACTTACGATATTATTCAAACGTGTATTAGTCGACTTTAGTATTGTGATAATTATGTCAATAAAATTACAAATTCTATCATGCTTCTAATTGTTAGTCATTTCAGTTAACTGTCATGTGTTTTTATATTTTTCAAAAGCAGTTAAGGGTCAATTATTGCATTAAATTTTACAGTCTCCTTAATAAAAGAAATAATGGCTTAGAATTATTAAGGAATCATTAAAAAATATTATCTTACCCCTCAAATAAGTTAACCACTTTATATCAGGTATTTGTTTTGTTAATATTCTGAACATGCACAACACAAAGATTGTATATGGGTATTCTATGTACAAAAATATTTGAAATGAATGCAAATCATTAATCTTTTAAGATGTAATTTTCTAACATAATTTCATTATAGACCGTTACATCCATTGCATTGCAGATAAATGGTTAAATGATAAAGACTTCCCAAAAACATGAAGCATTTAAAAGAAGTTAAGATATTTAAAGTAACCATCAAATTGAAATGTGCAGATTTAATTTTAATAACATGTTGACAAATTATTACAACTAGATAATATCTTAAAATATAGATTGGTAAAAGCCATACCTTTATTATTTCAATAATTTCATACTGTAATTTTTAGTTGAGCTATGGCCTCTCACCATAATCTCAACACAAAAAAAACTTTGAAAAAAAACACATTAAAAGTAATAAAGAATATGAAGTTATAAAAAAAAAGTCTTAGGATTTAAACTCAACCAAAGAATTATAATCCATACCATAAAGCTATTACAAACTTTGTAAACTAATTGACTCAAAACATCTAGATGAATAAGTTGAAAATGATGTGTCCTTACTTGAACTGATTACATTCAGATTTGACCCAAGCACTGTATTTCTTTTAACCAACACTGAATGGAAACATAATTTCAGTGTCAGTATAATTGATAATTGCACACTTTTGAATAGGAAAGTAAATTCTTTGATGTAAAAAAAAAAAAAAAGCTTTAATAAAATTATTGACATATTTTTATAGAGAAGTTTTAAGTATAAGCTCTACAACTAATCAGGAAGTCGGTTTAATTTAACTCAGAAAATTCTGGCTGTCACACTGGTCCATGAGCTAAATTAAGGTGTAGACAAAGACTAATGCATCTATCTATAAAATTTAATAATTGTTTGTTTTTCAAAATCAATTTACAGGGGTTTTTTTTAATATGTTATGGACACTCCTACACAGACAATTATTGCATCCTACATTATTTATCAGAAAGTAAAGACCATGCTGGCCTGTTGAGCAAGTTAAGGCAGCATTCACAGGCCCATCAAATGAGAGTCAGGTGGCAAAATGCTCAGCTCTCTTTAAATTTTAAATATTTAACTTTCCAGCTCCTTTTGTTTTTAAATAGCTTATCCCATGACCAAAACAAATACACTTCAAGCATTACCTATCTAAAGCTATATGTTTAAGTTAAAGTTTCAATAAAATAAATATTTTTAAGGGTTTTCACTAATTATAGATATTTACTTTTTAATGACAATCATGTATGGTTTTTTTCATACATTATTTGAAAAAGCTACATCTTAATGGAATTTATTAACTTTACCAATCCAGAAGCTATATAACTTACAAGCCGACCTGCGTCGTAGCATACGCCGCTAATTATTTAATGACAGGTGAAGACTTCCTGAAAAACTCAGTTGTCCAGATGGGGTGGGTTTGGGCAAACGACTGTGAGTGAATAATAAGAAGGAACTCTGGAGACAGCAACATACAAATTCCCATGACTGAAAACAGGTTTTGGAAGATACAGACATATTTTTTTAACGTTTGGCCCTATTTGCAAACAAAACCAGCTGGAATCGAAGAGAACAATGGAAAGGCAACGTGGCGCAGATGACTGTAGGTGATAGCAAAGCAACTAAGAACACAGGAACGATGAGGTACACACTGCTGAGGGTACACACAGTTTCACATGCCTGGAGAGCGAGGGAGGGTGCCTAAAGTATTAATTTTATGAAAATAATTGTTGAGAGTGTGTGACTACTTTTCTGTCACTGAGCACAACAGAGAGCACAAATTATTATGCCAATGTCCAGAAACAAAGCTTATAGCCGTGTTGCGAAGTCATGTTTGAAAAGATAAAGGGAAATGAACGGGCACAAACACAAACATTTTTAAAAATTAAAAAAGTAATGTTTTAGCTGGGGCTTGAACCTACGACCTTCCGCATGATGGGCAAATGTAATGACCACTACACTACGAAATACATGCTATTCTGTTGTTCTGAAAGAACAAAGTAATTGACCTCAATTGAACGCACTGTTGGTCTCGTTGACCCTCCACCCTCTGCACTACCTTTTCTTGCCAGCTGATTGGTCGGTGGGGTTAGACAGCTTGGTGTCCGGCATGGTTGAGCCATGAAGAGAATTATATATATATATAGAGAGATAAGAAATAAATTAACTGTTTTATTCACTGGAAAATTTATTCAATTTGTGAAAAACAAACCATAAAATTAAGCAAAATCTACAAAGCCTCATCTAGTGTACATTTAAATGTAGCCTATAAAATATTGGTTAACTATGCTTTTGAAATATTCCTTAGTATTATTACACATTACAATTTGTGAGGTAAATGAAACCATTCTTTGATAATGATACATAATTTTTAGGGCTGGTAACGATTAAAAAAATTTTGTTTCATTTATCAGTAAAAATCAATTGATTATTTAATTATTAATTTTATCAGATATAAATACAACAGAAAATCTCACGGGCAATAGCCAAAACATGTATTTGAATTTTTTTGTTTTGAGTTATTTCCCCTATCATATGTGGCCATTTTTGTTTTCCCAAGTCTAAACAAAATGTATTAGTATAATGATATGTGGGAAAAGTTTTTAGGTTAAAAAAAAATATTATTAATTATGTATTAATAAATGTTAAACAATGCTGAGAAATTTTTTCTTAAATTTTAATCAAAATTCTATCTATTAAAAAAGTTAAACAATTAATCGAGAAATAAATCATTAATTTCCACACCCCTATTAGTTTTCATTCGATATGTATATAATTATAATCATGCAAAATTAAATTATAAAGTAAAGCAGTTTCAGATAGTAACAGCTTCACATTTGAACACCTGTTGTCATATTTATTTTCTTAACTTTGATCCTATATGGGTGAACTTAAATTTTAGATTGCTTGGAGCATTTTTTTTTTTAAAAAATATTTATCTGTATAAATTTATTTTATTACGGGTGAAAGGGGCAGGAAATCAGATGAAGATATTTCACAATGAAGCTTCCTTTGCACAGAAACTTGGTCATTAATAATGTCAAATTCTTAAGATTAGGTATTTTGATTTTAGAAAAAGTAATAACATTTTCAAAGGTTTCTTGTAGAAGAAGTGAATATGTCTGTATTTTTATAAAAATACAGATAGTTCTAGAAAGGGTTATTTATAACCCATCAAATTACAATTGTATGAGAGTAATTGTCATCTGGTGATTTTAGTGACATTTTATAACTATAATTTTATTTTTTTTAAGTCCAACAAAATATGCTTTACTGTTGTACCAACAGTAAAAGCATATTTTTTGTTTAAAAAATGAAGATACTCCTTTGCTTTCCCTGGACAATACACTCTAATTGATATCTTTAACAATTATAGCTGAGCAATAAAAAAAACTTTTCAAGCATTAAAATTTTTCTATAATGGGGAAGCCATTTTATTTTTTGACTGAGACTCAGGTTGTTTTGTTTTTTTGTTTTGTTTTTTTTGTTTTAAGTTTAATCAAAAGCTGGAGAACTAACAATACATAACAAATCTCTGGCATGTCCTGAATTATGCTGAATCTTAACTTCAAAATCTCCCCAAGCAAGGATGTATTATGCATCCATACCATTTAAATTACCCACATGAAAAAAATGTATAATTTAAATATTTTGATAACAAAAATTTGTTCTTGACAATAAGAACAATGAAATTTATTGAACAAATGGTAAAGTAAATTGTAAAGATATTTCTTTTTTTTTAAAGTTAAATCTTTCATTGTCATTGAAAATCTTAAACATTAAGGTAATGGTAGAAATGATCAAGGAGGCTTCTAAAAAGTAAAAAAAAAAGGGTAACGTTTGTTGATAAATGATTAATGTATGATAATCACCAAACACCTGAAAGACCTGGAATCGTTGGTTAGACTAATTGGAGTGCCCAAATAAAATTACGAAATTTTATGTAAATGCAAATAAATGAGCTAATAGAAAATACAATGTAGAGACTTCGTATATGTCATATATTTATATCATGGATGGCTTATTTAAGTTACTGTAGTAGTAGGTACCTTGCATAAAAACAAATTTAATTTTAATGCAGGGTGATTTCTAGAACTTGTTACAAAGATTGCAAAAATATGGGTTTGGTTCAAATTCAAGTACACACTTTTATTTTACAGTTATAAGTTTATGATTATACTATATGCCAATAAAACTCACTCGTAATGTGCCAATGTTTGTTTGTTTTTTTAATTTTTAAAAATTTTATTTATAACATTTTTATCTACTCAGGAGGTTGGCTGAACTTGTATTTACAAAGCACTTAAATATAAAATGTATAATCTCAAAACATATATGGTCGGATTTTACAGAGTTATATAAATTTGAAAACACATTCATAGCTCAGAAATTACTGATAAATCAAAATGTGCTGGCCATGACACCTTGAAAGGATGCCAAGTTCTAGAGCTATTCAAGTGTTTTTTATGTAGCAGCCTAAAAGTAAACAGCTCACTATTCAACACAGACTTGGGTGAATTGATAATGTAATGTAGAGAAGGATTTACTAAATTATTCATTTTATAACATGTTAAATAAAATATGAAGATGTTTCAGAATTTGCATGCCAAGCATTAAGATTATTAGGCCAAGTTAAGACTTTTTACTCATAACCATTCAAAAGAATTTAAAAATTAGCAACCCAGTAGTACCCAGTAAAAAAAATGTTTCAACTTTTTAAAATTTTCGTACATGCCTTAAACATTTTTAAGTCTTCTTTAAAATTATTCTAGTATTCTGTCAACCAAATCTGAAAACAAGCTTGATGAAAAGTGGTTTGCAATCTATCATATAAATGATAAACTTAGAAGTTTACCAGTTTTAACTTTGTACTGTACAGTATTATTTTTTACCTCATACTTAAATTAATAATAATCTAAATGCGTAACCCAGAGAAAATGTACAAAAAGCCTCACAATTTTTCTAGCCACAAAAAGTAATTATATACCATTTATTATCAGTCTAAAGTAAATTTCTCCTCAGAGTGCAAAAACACTACGGAGTATGTTGGTCCATGTACTATTTTAACAATTAATGTTTTATATTATATAATTGCTTAGTGGCTTTTTTAAAATTATTATATTCTATAGGAGTTTTTTAAGATCCGCAATAAAAAGTATACATGGTAAACATAGGATTACTTTTAATGGAATCTTACTCCTAATGAAAAACAAATATAATAATTATGATATTTTTATTTTGAAAGCATCAGCTGATACAAAGCTTTATTTAATTGACTTCACTAAATCATTCTATTAAATAAATGTTTTTTTAATTTTTTCAATTCATGACCCATAATTGAAAATAAGCATGTCCAAAAACATATCAGCTGATATTTATGGAGACTAAATACTAATAACATTTGATATAAACATGTAAATTAGCAATTTAGCATTACATTTTTACTTCTCATTTGCAGTTGTCAACAATTTTAAAAATATGATACATTAATAGATATGCAACTGGGATACCGATATTTCTAGTTGATTATAAAATATATTCAAAACTAATCATGCCCTACACATATAAAAACAGCACTTTGTCTTAAGACCAAAAAAATAATGTAGGACTTTAAATAATTAATTAATTTTTAAAAATAGAATCAGATAAAATAATTTCAGTCATTTTATAACTCATTAACTATTAATCCAACAATTTTAAAAAGCAATACTCACACTAAACCTACCATCTACATCTATGGCAAATGAATGAAATCACAGAATTTAATGACTCATTCTACTAAATCATATTCTATTTTAGTTTATTAGAGATTTTAAAATTAATAAAGATGGAAAAACATTTTTTTTTCTCATGACTTAAAAAAAAAATCTTTGGCAACATTTAGTTATACGACAGTGACTACATATAGCAATTAAAAGAAGTGAATATGTGAATTAAATAAGGTGGACATATTTGATACAACAGATTTGCATCAGAATATCACAGCACTAGTAACAATGCTGGTGGGAACACAGAAGTGAAAGTTAAAAAGGAAAACATGTATTGTAAAACTAAGAGTGAAAGCTATTTCTTCTTATAATGGTATATTTTCTTATTCATTAAAAATAGGTCCTTGTTTACTAAATAAATACTAGTGGTGGTCAGATAAGTGAAGCAATTTCAAAGTTTGTTGTTGTTTTTTTTTTGTAGATATGTTTTTTTAAATATTTGTACTGTAAAAAAAATCAAAAGTGGTTAGTTACCGATTACAATACCCTAACTATATTACCCAACGAAACAATGGAAAATACCTGTATTTTTAACAGCTGAATTGCTAGTTTAATAGAAAAATTAACCCACTCGAAATAAAATACAATTTAAATAAATTTTAAGTTCATAACAACTAGTAACATGTTTGCATTATACGTTATTTCAATTAATTTAATTATGATGAAGAGCTTATTTGAAAGAGATTAAGCAATAGTAAATTTATGTGCAGCTGGTTAACGTCCAATAGAGTTTAAAACAAAAATATATGCTAGACTGATATGCCAATCTTGACAAAATGGATTTTTAAAATTAAATCATTCCATTGTATTAGTGAAAGATAAAAATTCATTAAAAATATTGAGAACAATGAACAAAATCATGAAAATGGGAACTTGAAACAAAAGACAGGACAAGTCTGTCCTTCACAAATATGTCCCCCCCCCAACCCCTTGAATAAGTTGTAAACCAGGGTAACAAGAGCTCAACCAAAAATTAATTAACTCACAGCTCAATAAGCTGTGGAATTTTAATTGTTTTTTAATTTCAAAAATCTTCATACTTAAACAGCAAAGGGTCAGGTCAACTTTATAAATAATAAAAAAACTATACCCCCACACTGCTCATGTTCTACTTTAACATTTATATGTCTGTTATTGAAGGGATCAAGAATTTGAGGTAAACAATAAAGTAATTCAAGTTTTATTTTAGTGTACAAACAATTTTCCTCATTCCATTCTCAGTTTATAGTATAAATTATAGTTATTGGATGAGTTTTTGCCAAAATGTTAAAATGAATTTAAATTTGTCAATGGTTGAACAAACTTTACAAAAGGAATATAAATAATAAGCTAAACCTGTTACACTTAAACCACCAACGATATCAAACAAAATCTAAAGTATGAGATATTCTTGATAAGGTCAAACATCCGTCTTTACAGTAACAAAAAAAACATTTTTGGGAATTAGTTGTTAATAAAACAATAACATTGTCATGACAAATTATTATTTTGAACTCTACGAGGATATGATTAAGTTTTTATGACATAGATATGAAGATAAGTTGATGTTATACAGCATTATATCACATGAAAATAATTTGTAAATGGCAATCTTTAAAACTTTATGTAAAGGGCATCAAGATGCATAAAGTAAAGAATTAATTTGAATGTAGAAGTAAATAAGTGAAAACTATATATTAATTTCATACATTTAAATAAATGTTACAATTAATATAAAAATGTTATGTGTTTACAAATGCATTGAAAGTTGAAATTTTATGGTAAGTTAATGTCACAGCTGAGAGATATATCACTAAAAAATATCATAATGCATTTTTTTAAAAATTAATATTGGCATTGCTGGGAACCATAATCAAGAGAGGTTTTGATTAAACTATATTATTTAGGGAAACCCTTGCAGATCAGACAGGCTTTCATACTATTTCCCAACTGTGTCCAAAACTCTAGAAAAGGTTACTTGAAAAAGACTATCAGATTTGGTGAATGGTTCCAAATAATTGTGGAGGTTTCTCCAGTTCAACTTGCTGGACGTGCTGATTTGTGGGGTTTTTATAACCCTTGGCACTACATTGAAGGCTCTCTTTTTTAAAGTTTCAATTACTAGAAAATATTCTAAGCACTTGCATTCCATTTAGGATTTTCTTATCTCGTTCTAGGATTCTGAAAATAAAGAGAAAAAAATTCTCATACATCTTTTCAAATTGAACTGTCAAACTTGTACAAATTTCAATACATACATAAATCTATATCAAACATTTTAATAATTGAAAATATTACATTTATAGTTTCGTCTTATGACTTCATATATACATTTTTATTTTTAATAATACATTTTTAGAATACAGTAATCAAAGACAATTATATATTATGTTATAATGAATTAGACGCTTGTTGCGATCTTGATCAATAATGCTCATATAAAAGATATTAAAATTTTCAAGTCTCTTACATCGCATTGATCCATCAGACATTTTATGGCTTTCCAGACTGGCCCTTGTCAGTGGCCATGAAAGTCTCATCATTCCCTGCAAAGTTAACAGTTTATTAACTTACAAAATGTTTCTTAAATTCTAAAGAGATACAATAGAGAGAGTTTAATTTTTTAATATTGGTTCCCAAACTTGTTCATGTCTCTGCACTGCAGCTGAATCCTAGTTTGCCAAGGTTTCTATATTATAATTATAATAATTCTACCAAGTGCACTAAGCAATTTAATGGTTAATATTAATGTTTAACACTAATTGACATAAACACCAATGAAAGATAAAAAAATATCTAATATCACTAATTAAATTTGAGAGATATTTGATCATAACATATTATATCAAAACTATCACACTTTGTATATCAATACTTTAAAAAATTCCCGTTACCCATGGAACTCCTGTATGTTTTCTCAGCGATTATTTCTTTACAATTTGTTTCATTGATCCTATGTTGAACCCACGATCCTATGAAGCCCATCAAATAAAAACTACATATAAATATTCTGAATTGTGTTGCTTTTTCCCAAAAAATTATTTCATACTCCAATGGAATCCCTTACCCTAATATGATCCTGATTCACAAAGAATTTCAATTCTTGATGGAACCCCATTCCAGCTTCCTAAAGATATTTCATACCCTGGTGGGTTACCATTACTTGTAGTATTCATTTTCTTAATGGAATCAGTTCCAGATGGGATCCCATTCCCCTTGTTTTATGTCACATTTTACCATGAGAGTGGCCCCATTAAGAGACCATTCTCTTAATGTATGTTGCTTTCATGCCTTAAGCTTAAAAAGAATGATCTATTGACATCAAAATCCTCTAGTTTAGTAATTGGTTTTTTTTTAATTTGTCAAAAGTCATCACTTTGTACAAAATCGTATACAAAACATAGATGCACAATTTTAAGAAAAAATATATTTTGGCTCCCTGTCCAAGAAGGAGTGGATATTATGAGGTAATTATCCATAGTATTTTCATATGTGTCATCATGGTTTTGTGTACTAAGTTTGGTCTAAATTAAAGTTGTTAAGACCGCTCGTTTTTGAGGACCGACTAACCGTTCAAAAAAAGACCGGTTAACTGCTCGTCATTATATTCCTAATGTTTTGAGACCCATTTGAGAACTAACAAGAGAATGTTGTCGCCTGGCGTCGTCTGATTGGCATCAAAGCCCGCTTGCTTCCCCCGCTTGCGTTCAGCTCTTTCCGCATTGCCCTCAATTCAAGGCATTTTTTAAAAAATCCAAAGAATTAATTAAACAGTGATGGTTAATAGTCTTTTTTATATTTTATTTTGAGGACTCTTGTTCACTGTTCTAAATAAGAGGACCGGTTCAATCGTTCGTTAAAATTAGCGAGGTATTTTTCATTAGTTTCAAAAACCAACATCTCGCCCCGTCCGCTGTGGCGTCATGTTTACCTCTCTTGTGTGTGATGCTTATCAACTCGCGTATTAAAATTAATAATATAATAAAATTATAAAGTTACGGAGTAAACGATGATAAAATGGAATTTTGCGACCGCACGTTCCCCCTCCCCGTTTTTTTTTTCTTCTGTTCAAATAGGGTTTGAGCTACACTTGGCGTACTATTAATGTGGTAATCAAATGCATTTGACTTGCAGGAAAACTGTCACTAAAAGACCGAACTCGAATTTGTGGGTCGATTAATCGCCCGGTATCTTTGCTACGTACTTCACTAAGCGGCGTGCGCCGATAAGTTTTTGAATGCCTGAAACAGACTATAAACCGGTGATCAGAAAATGCGGATAGGTCACGGGGTCATATGCTTTTATAGCTTTCTTTGTCTTTATAAGAAAGAGACTATAATTAATATAAATAGAAACAGCCTCGGCCTTGACCGTTGTTGACATCAAACACACACTGTGTTAGCTAGCGTTTATAGAGGAGGCGGGTTTCGGGAAATCGCCCGCGCGAGTCGACCCGCGCAAACAATGTTTCTATTTTTGCTTTGCAGGTGTTCATAGAGGACGCGGGTGTCTTGAGGCAACAAATTTGCCGACCGGCGCAGGTAATTACCAGAACTAGTTGCTAGTTCTTGTTCCGCGTTGCCGCGCCGGACTGTAAGTTATCAAGACATGAAAATTAAATATAATTTTAAGTCATAAGTTTGAGAACCCACAAGAGAACATACGAAATTGTTACCCTGCGTCGTTTGATGTTGACATCAAAGCGTTTGTGATGTAACCGCAATTTCGCTTGGTTCACTCGCGGCAAGAGTCTGCGAACTTTTTTTTTTTGGTTATCACGCTGATTGTTCTTCTTTCAATGTCGGGTAACAGAAACTTTGTTAAACTGCTGTTTTCTAGCGCAAGTAACCAGCTCGCGGTAACCTGCCTACCCGCCGCCTCCATAAACGTAGCCTTAGCTCTCGTACAGTCACAGTGCCTCGACAACTAACCAGTTGGATCTTGGTATTGCTTTTACTCACCGTGAAAAAGCGAGAGGAGAGGCGCGAGGCGCGGTACCGCTTGTGTTGTTTTTTTTTCACTATCACTATGTTATCGCTAGTTTTGTTGTTGTTTTTTTCTTTTCGGTTACACGGTCCTACGGTCCTGAATAAAGATGGTTAGCCGGTTAACTGTTAACAAGCTTAGTCTAAATCAATTTATACATACTATAGTTAATGTTTAAAATTAAATTTATACAGCTCATATTAGAAAAAACAAAGAATATGGCCCCAGCGTCAAAACAGTACATGATATTAAGTTCAAAACTGCTTAAGCTTTATCTGCCGAATTAATTAAGCCTTCCAACTACAAAGAAAGCTCATATAAGAAAATATGATATTTCGGAACCATAGCCTAAATAGTGTATTATGTTAAGTTCAAAACATGCTTTTAAAGTTAAGTTGTGAGAAATAAGATTGCTAAATTTCAACCTACTCAGGATATTGGAAAATTAGTGATGAGTGAGGGCTTTGGCTTTAAAAGCATAGATTAATTAGGTAAATATTGATGAATAATAATTAATATAAAATATTTTGCACAAAGATTCTGATTCCCTTAGAATTTCCTTAACAATAGAAGTCTGATAATCCGACACCTTCGGGACCGGCTTGGTGCCAGACTACCGAAAATTCCAGTCTATCGGACGGTGCCCCTTATTTTTAGTGTAGGCTTTGCGATAATAACAAATGTACTTTATATTTTCAACTGCATGCATACGTAAATCGTAATTACAAGAATAATTAGGTTAATAATTAAACTGGAAATACAACAAAGTATATTTTACATTTCATATAATGTATGTACACGTACTGTAAAACATATTTCACTTAAATTTTAAAAATTCACGAATGTCTTTTGTTTTCTTGACTTTTGGCGTTCAGTATAAAATTTATTTCTTAATGATACGGAAATCATTAATTTCTGAAGCACTGTAGCCAATATTAGCCTCAGCAAAAAAGATAAACTTATTAGTAATTCTGCAGCTTCTGCCCAGCTGGCAGCTGATTTTTACCTTTTCTTCCTATATTTGCTGTAACAGCTGAGACTAGCCAGCAGCTAATTGTTTCCAGACAATACCGAGCACTTCCGAAAGATCCCAAACTACCCTGAAAACTTCCAAATAGCTCTCAAGTGTGTTTATTTGCTTTAAAGACACACTTTTGGAGAAAACCAAAATTTAAAAAATTTTCCGAAGCGATGCCGGACTTTTTGGGCATTCTGGACGGTTGGATGCCAGACTAATGGACTTCTACTGTACTTCATTAAACACAAATCTTAACTTACCTGTTAAATTTTTAGTTGGATCCTTATTAACTATTGCGGATTCAGTTACCTCTGCAAGGACAAAATAATTGTTTCAAATTTGAAGTACACATAATTTGTCCATTTTTTAAGAAATATCCATCATATTAACAAGAATAAATTATTTGTTTAGCCTTTGAGATGTTAATAATTCCATTCATTTAAACTGGGGGTAAATTTAAAAAATTTATTGAACTAATTTTTGTCACCCTCTCATATTTAAAACCATGTGTGGCACTTTCCGTTTCTACAATAATTACCTGCTTGTGAAGTAGTAAGTGCTGTTGGTTCTAAATTGGGATTAGTTTCCTTGTCATTCCCCTTTTTTATTGTGTTGAGGACAGAGGTAATGTTAATGATGGCATCATCCACAGTTGTCAGGCGAACAGCTAAAGCATCAAACTCATCACTCAAGGTAAAGAGTGTCTCATTTGTTCTCTAGAATAGATGGAGGAAAAAACTCAGTGCCCTGAAAAATTATATTGATTTTTAAGTTTGGTTTATACAGAAAACAAGGTCTGCTGTAGAAATGGAGTCTTATTGTTGGATTTAACAGGCTTTTGAAGCCATCGGTTTTTAAGAGAGGTAATATCTTTGACCTCTATATACCTGAACATATGGCTTAATGTGAGTGTTATTAAAAATGGCTTACTTTAATATTACTCAAAGTATCTTCCTTGAATGCCAAAAACTCTCCTTTTCCTACAATGCTGCCTGGGGGGTAGTTCTGATTAAAGGCAAAATACAAATAAATGAATGAAATTAAAAGAAAAGCATGCATAACATCCATAGTCATGGTTGGCAGATGTGTCTAATATTATTTAATCAAAGGGGTTGCAAAAACAAAACAAAAAGAATGAGGACATACTTTTGGTACTTTATTAATTATACATTAATCATATGCAAATCGATTATCAGACAGAAATAATTCAATTATTCATTTAAGATAAAACTAAATGCATGCATTACTGTTGTGAAGTTCTGCAAAACGCTGTTGACTTTGTCTGTCAAAGTAGAAAGCTGTTCTGTAAATGAACTTTGCCCTATGGGGACCTATAAAAAATTCCAAATATATTCAAGAGGTATTTTTTATTAGATCATACAGAATAGGACTGCATAAAGCTTTTTTATTAAAAAAACAAATTACACAGACTATTTGTGTAAGGAAACAATAAATTAAAGCTTTATTATCAACTAATACAAATAATGGTAGACGTTTCGGCTCATGCCTTCATCAGTACAAAAACAATTACATGTACTTACATATATATTAAAATTAAAACATATTAAAGTCTATGTGATAAAATGAAAAGAAATGAAAGACAAAAATAAACATGGACATAGAATATAAGAAAAAGGAGGAAGTTGAAGTATCTAAAGTAACAGTGAAAACCACAACGGGAAAACGATTTTGCAGTCATGTAAAATTGTGGATTTGGTTAATTCCATATGGAGCCAACGTACCAAATCGTTTTATGAGTCTATTTTCCATGTGGACTCTATCATGGGTATTGGTTGCATATAAAATACCAGTAACTACAATATCCAAAATGCCATCGTGGTCAACACTGTTAAAATGTTTAGACACAGGACACTGAGCCTGTTTATTTATATTGTACAGGTGTTCTCTAAACCGATCTCCAAGACGACGACCTGTCTCACCCACATAAATTTTTTTACATCTCTTGCAAATAATTGCATAAATCACGTTGCGACTGGTGCAAGTGAATCCATCTTTTATT
>MUZC01000082.1:901003-926660 GCA_002072015.1 Radix auricularia | reverse complement strand
AAATCACTGGATTCCTTGGTTTTACCGGATGAAGATCACCTCCTATTTACAATGGACGTTTCTTCATTGTACACGTCAATTCCACATGCTGATGGCCTCTCTGCAATTTCCTTTTTTCTAAACAAGAAGGCAAATCTTAAGTTCCCAGCAAGTGCCATACTACGATTGACCGAGCTGGTCCTAAATTTAAACTCGTTTGAGTTCAACGGACAGTTTTTTGATCAAATTAGTGGAGTTGCCATGGGAACAAAAATGGGACCAAGTTATGCATGCATATTTATGGGCCATTTGGAACACCTATGGAATAAAAATTACAAAGGTATTTGTCCAGAGTACTACAAGAGATACATCGACGATTGTATTGGAATAACCAAAATGGACATGCAGCAATTGCAAAATTTTATTGACTTCATTGGTGGCTTCCATCCTTCAATAAAATTCACATCAACTATTCATAGGAGTACTGTTAACTTTTTGGACATACAAATAAAATTAAAAGAAAACAAAATATCAACATCCATCTTTTACAAGCCTACAGACAGCCATAGTTTCCTTCTATATACATCGTCCCATCCTCAATCGTGTAGGAACTCTATCCCATTTTCACAACTACTAAGACTTAAAAGACTCTGCAGTGATGAGGCAGACTTCTTGGAAAGAAGTGATGAGATGCTGGACTTTTTTAGAAGGAGGTCATACCCGGAAACAATCTTAACATCAGCTGTCAATAGAATTAAAGGCATGACCAGACAGGACACATTTACATCATCTGTTCACGATCAATGTGATAGATGCAAATTTGTTTTAACTTTCCATCCCCATAATTTTAAGGCCCGCCAGGTGATTCTCAAAAACCGATCAATCCTTATGGCTGACCCTCTAACTCAGCAGGTCTTCAAAAAACCTCCTCTTTTTGCTTTCCGGAGAGATAAAAGCCTCAGAGACATACTTGTAAGAAGTCACCTTCCCACAATGAAAGCACATATTGGAACAAAAGGTTGCAACCGTAACCGTTGCAATACTTGTCCATATGTGGTTGAAATTAACAAAATTTCTTTCCCTCTTGAACAATTCTCAATAAAAGATGGATTCACTTGCACCAGTCGCAACGTGATTTATGCAATTATTTGCAAGAGATGTAAAAAAATTTATGTGGGTGAGACAGGTCGTCGTCTTGGAGATCGGTTTAGAGAACACCTGTACAATATAAATAAACAGGCTCAGTGTCCTGTGTCTAAACATTTTAACAGTGTTGACCACGATGGCATTTTGGATATTGTAGTTACTGGTATTTTATATGCAACCAATACCCATGATAGAGTCCACATGGAAAATAGACTCATAAAACGATTTGGTACGTTGGCTCCATATGGAATTAACCAAATCCACAATTTTACATGACTGCAAAATCGTTTTCCCGTTGTGGTTTTCACTGTTACTTTAGATACTTCAACTTCCTCCTTTTTCTTATATTCTATGTCCATGTTTATTTTTGTCTTTCATTTCTTTTCATTTTATCACATAGACTTTAATATGTTTTAATTTTAATATATATGTAAGTACATGTAATTGTTTTTGTACTGATGAAGGCATGAGCCGAAACGTCTACCATTATTTGTATTAGTTGATAATAAAGCTTTAATTTATTGTTTCCTTACACAAATAGTCTGTGTAATTTGTTTTTTTATTAGAATATTAATATGAATTATTACAAGACATTTGAAGCAAAGATCAATAAGGTTATCTTAATTGAATTCTTTTAAATTTAACTTAAATAAGTACAATAAGTTTATCTTAGATATACAGACACTCCTTCTATGCAGAAGATAATTGCGTCCACAGACCATGAGAGATGATCTGTTGGCAAGTGATGCAGCGGTCACAGGCCACGGCTATAGGGGTTCCACGCATTACCCCAGCCGCCTAACTATTGTCTAGTTAGGTACCCATTCGGAGCTGGGTGACTCGGGGACTCCTCAGGCCCCGAGAACAAATCCTCACCTTCGTGTGGATTCGAACTCGTGACCATCGGTATGGCAGTCGAGAGCGCTACCCCTCGACCACCACGTCACACAATAAGTGCACAAACTTAAAAGCATAAAACTTGCACTTAACAAAATTGCTGCTTAAATTATTTTTATTAAATAATAAAAATAAATCAAGTGACAGGGGAAAACAAGTAATTTTAAAGCAAATTTCCAACAATTTTTTTTCAAGGGAAATCATTCTAGATTACATTAAAAGTTAATTTAAAAGAGTAATTCTGAAACTAAACACAACATGACATCATTTCCTCTCACCTACATCACACCAAGAATGCGTCAATACAATGCGCAACGCGCAACAATCTAACATTAGCATTCAAAAAAGAGATTTTTTAAAAATTCTTTCTCCAACATTGTTCTAAATATTATTAGCTACCATTTGGCATTTGTTTCAACCTGATAGATGTTATAGTTGGCGAGAAATAGACCAAAAAAAAAAAAAATTACGGGTTGTTTTTATTGTTCAAGAAATTCAGTACATTTTTTGGGTGATTTTTTTGCCTGTGTACATCCTCGGGACCTCCTTAACATATTTTCAAAAGACTCAAATCTGGTATGGTGCAGGAGGAGATGCTGTTCAAAGCTCGAAAGACTGGTCAGACATTTCGAATCTACAAATGCAATTTTTTCACATGGGAATTTGCTTTAAAAAACTAACATACTGCTATGAAGTAATTCTTATTAAAGACAAATACCAAAACCATTTACTTACTTCAACCCCAGTTTTTTCAGATGATTTTAAAAGATTTTCTAGCTGTGATATTTGCGTCTAGGAACAAAATTAAGAAGAAATCATTGTAATCAATTAAAATTCAGAATACTTTGAACTACAGAAGTTAAGTATAAAAAAATAACCAAATGAACAAGCTTGTAAATGGTAAAAGATAACAAATCAAAGACGGACCACTGTATATTTCAGCAAATATGCAACTATTTGCCTTATAAAAAATTGAAATATTTAATCTGATTTATGATTTTTAAAATCATTGTATCACATATTTAATTTTTTTACTCTTTACTTTATTGAGCAATTATTTACCTTTTGTTCTTCACAATTTGAAAAATTATAGTAAAAATACATTCATTTAGACAATGAATACCAAGGTATTTCATTTATAAGCTTTTTTTTATATCACTATTAAATGCTGCTTTTTTTTGCTAATTGATTAAACAGGAAAATAATGTGAAAATGTTTGCTGTTATTAAATTTTTTCTGTAATTTTAAAAGAAATGTTAGCTATTTATGGTAAAATACTCACTGAATGTAAAGTGATTTCTTGGGTGTAGTTTTCAAATTCTAACTCCACAGTCTTCTGAAGCTTTTCCAGCTGATCATGCAATGACTAAGAAGAATGTTTGTTACTTACAAGATGTGTAACTCTTTCTTTTAATTATAGACTTTGACTTCTACTCTAAATTATGTCTCTGAATGTTTATATAACAAAACCTTTATGTAGCTATGCAGATTTTCAGGTTTCACTGACAGAAAAATAAGATAGTAGCTTTTAATTAAATAAAAAATAAGATTTTGACTTATGTTAATAAAAGCAGGTAATGATGTTCATATATCAATTAAAGACAACACTCACTTGACTGTCAACATTTTCAGGAATCTGGGTAGCTGTGACTTTAGCAGCCTGATATAGAAGATATAAAGGAAAAGATTGTGTAAAACTAAATCATGATTTAAGTCTCTGAGTATTGCACATATTCAAAATTAAACAAGAAATACCTCTAGAGCAGCCAGTCGTTTATCGTGGTCCTCACTCTTCTTGGTTTGATCACTGATTTCACTTCCCATTGTAGCTACTGTCTAAAATACACATTTGAAAAAAAAAACATTTTTAATGCCTGAAAATTGAATATTGATGAAGAGTAGATTCATACGATTAAATTTAATCTTGCTTATAAATTTAATGATTATTGAGAAGAGATTACAAGATTTTCCCCAATTAAGCCTTAATATTAGTCAAAGTGATGGATTAGCATTTTGCTCATTTAAGTTAACACAAAGTTATTAGAGATTACATCTGAGATGTCAAGTGACTGGTTGAAATCAATCACTGCATGAACAAGAGACTAGTAGATATTGAATCATCCAGCTACCAGTGTATGGTGAATAAATGTCCCCTGCTTGTCATTTTTTACATATTAACTGTGATTATAGTTTATGTTTTGGGAGATGGTGAAAGTAATGTCGCCTGTTATCAAGTTTGAAAATTATTGATGAGCCACCCACTTTTAGGCTGGGATATCTATCGCGCTATATATGGAACCTTAATAATTATATAATTGAAACTGGCATTGTTGCCGGCGTAAGGGTTTACCAAAATGTGTTAAAATAACCTATGATCAAGATAAATGAAAACAAATAAGGGGAAAATATATTGACATATGCTTGAAATTTCTTTATGGGCATGATGTGCTTTAATAAATGAGAAAATAGATCCACGTGTTTTTGGAGGTTTTTATTTTACAATATAGTTGCTGAAATTTGTTTGATGATGCAATCTGCAATGTAAAAAAAAAACAAAAAAACTCACATGACCATTTTTTATGAATGAAACTCTGGGAATATGAAAATAGTAGTAGTAGAGTCATATGAAGGAATGTATGTGGTTGCCAGTGATAACTATTCTGCTCACTGTACATTGTGGTATTTTATAATAGGGTTTAGACATGTAAATGTAGTAAATTGTTGATTTAATTCAATATTAAATAATTTTAAAGTGTATTTATCAAAATTTTTAATGTTGATAGACGGTTGGTTTGACAAAGCGATTGGCATGCTATAAAGTATACACACATCTTTGCTAAGAACAAAGGCGTGTGCACCAACTAACAGCAGTGACACAAAACTTTCAGAACCCACAAGAAAGAGAGAGTAACAAATCGAGCAACACTTCCCTGCGTTGTTGGCTAATTCAAAAGTGCTTTCATGTCACTACTGTTTTTTCAATAGCTGTTTAGCGGCATTTCAGCAAGATAACCAACGTTAAGTGGCCAATTTAAACCCTCTTTTATTTGCTAGAGATATTAGGGGTCAAATGTAAAGGAATCCACATATGAGAAAATGCTAAACCAAAAAGACAATTTGCTGGTTGCACTTTAAAACATTGACTTAATAGTGTTGATTAGTTAACAGAGGACAAGATAACTGCTTTTAACTTTAACACTGTCATATTTCCCTCCAGGGTAGTCGAATGGAGGTTTTCCTACTTTATTCACTTTATTCATAATATGACTTAAAAGTGTTACAACATCTGGAGTCTTTAACAGTAAGTCAGGACAATATGTGATTTTTTTTTTAAAGGGCTAATTTGATCTATTAAATTCTGTTAGTTCTGGTAGAAAAGTTTGTGTTATTGGATTTATCAAGTATTTTTAACATACGCTAAATAAAAAAAAAGAAATAGAGAAACCCATGAAAAAACATATAATATAGTTAAACTGCAGAATTATTTTCAACTCTTAAAGTCGCAAAGCGTCGTAATGCGTCTCTTCCCGCTATCCGTAAAACGTCGTAATGCGTCCCTAGATGCCACTCTCGTTAGAAATGAGATCTCGGAAAGTAAAAACTCTTCAATGCTTAAAAAAACGATGTATTCGACTTCTGGCAATGGCGACCGTTGCCCGCGCTAGTGTTATTGCTCGATTCGCGATGTTTATTGTTAGTTTGAACGGGTTTTTTTTCGAAGATATGTTTTCGCTATACTTAATTACTAAAATAAAAGTACTAAACTACAGGTAAATATTGTTTTAAACTCCATACGGTCTTTTTGATGCGTAAAATAACCATTCTTAGCCTAAAAAATGAAGTCAGTATGACAATAGTATTATAAATGGATTTTACGCAAATTTTTTAATTTCATAACCGGTTGATCGAAATACGGGAAATCCTTACGGGACTGAGGCGTATGTTTATTACAAACCCTTCTGCGACTTTAAGAGTTAAAAAACAATAAACTGAGACAAGCCTTTACATTTTCAAGATTAACTTTATAAAAACTCAGGAAAGAAAGTCAAGTTCACATCATCATTCTTCTGTCTCACTAGGCGATAGTGCATCACTGTTGGGTTTGGGTTGCTTTTCCTCGAGTGGCTGTGCAGTCCTACCCTTGAGTGACAGTCTTCACCACAGCTTTTACCCCTCGAGTTCTGTGCTTCCCAATGTTTTGGTCTTTCTCCTAGATCTTCTGTCTGTAACCTCCTCCATCCTTTGCTCCACGGCTACTGTAATGCCCTCTTTTACAACTGTGCATCACATAGATCAGTCTTCTGCCTTGCACTCCTAGTCGCTTGTGCGTATTCTGGCTGCTTTCATGTCCATTTGGCAGACAACTTTAAATCGCAGATGCGGGTGACCTGTCTTCCTCTTCCCTATTCCAGTTCTCCAGATGGGAGGTCCTTGGGGATACGGCCAGGGCTCATTCTTTTTACATGTCCTAGCCATCTCAGACGTCTTTCACTAAGGATTGAGAACATGCAGGTTCACATAATTAATAATTATCAGGACACAATCAGTCCCATTTTACTTACATTGGTTAATAACTTCAATTTCTCTGGAGCATCAATGTAGTCTTTGGATGCCAATACAGAAGCCTTCAATTCTTTTGTGCTTTCCTCATTAGAGTTGAGCTATAAAAATGAGATACATAAAAAAATTGTTTTATTAAATTAAAACTCATTGGCTTATCGCTGAGTTTTTAAATAGGGATTGTATTATTTAATTCTCATCGCCATAAGCAATCTTGCTATAGTAATATTCTATGTCAACCTGATAAATGTATGGTTTAAGTACAATAGTTTATTCAGGGCAACATTTACAATAAGGTTGTTAAAGGATAACCGGTTAGCTTGTCCTGGGACCAGAACTGGTCCCTTTTAATAAGGACCGGAGTTTGTTTTGTATGCAGGGCAGCATATGAGACTGTGACTTTAATTCACTTTTTTCCATATTCCGGTATATAAATAACATACAGCTAAGGAATGATTTTTTAAAATTTTAATTTGCTAATTTGTCGAGGCACTGTGACTGTACAAGAGCTAACACAGTGCGCGTTTGATGTCAACAACGGTCAAGGCCGAGGCTGTTTCTATTTATATTAATTATAGTCTGTTTCTTACAAAGACAAAGAAAGCTATAAAAGCATATGACCCTGTGACCTATCTGCATTCTCTGATCACCGGTTTATAGTCTGTTTATTCAAAAAATTTATTGTCGCGCGCCGCTTAGTGAAGTAGGTACCTATATTACGAGAGGTAGATAGACATAGCAAAGATACCGGGGAATTATTCGTCCCTTAAATTCGAGTTCGGTCTTTTAGTGACAGTTTTCCTGCTAGTCACAGGCATTTGACGTAAGATTACCACATTAATATCAAAACTGATATTTTCTTTTTTTTAAATGTAATTGTTATGCGTTGGAAGGTGAGTACGGCGAGTGTAGCTCAAACCCTATTTTAACAGAAAAAACGGGGAGGGGGGACAGAGTGCGCCGCAAATTTCAATTATTCTGGCAAGTTGACGATTGAAAAATAGTATGGTTTTTAAATAACTTCCATTTTTTCATCACTTTTTACTCCTTAAGCTTTATAATTTTATTATTATTTTTAATTTTTAATTCGTGAGTTGACCGGCATCACACACAAGAGAGGTAAACATGACGTCACAACAGACGGGCGAGGCCTTGGTTTTTTAAACTAGTGAAAAATACATTGCTAACTTTAACGAACGATTGAGCCGGTCCACTTATTTAGAACAGTGAATTAAGAATCCTCAAAATAAAATTTTTAAAAAAGACTATTAACCATCACTGTTTAATTAATTCTTTGGAATTTTTTTCAAAATGTGTCGAATTGAGGGCATTGCTGATAGTTCTCAAAACATAAGGCATATGAGGATGATCGGTTAACCGGTCTTTTCTAGAAAGGTTAGCCGGTCCTCAAAAACGAGCGGCCTTAAAAACCTTAATTTAAAACATAATAAATTTTGAAACCTAGTTCTTTTGATTATCAGATTTTTACCCCAATATATTAACTTACCTTTTCAGACATCAACGTAAAGCTACTCTTAAAAACATCCATGCCCTGCTTCAACTCTGAAACTGTTTTATTTAGCGTAATTATTTGGTTCTGCAGTTTTATGATCATGTCTGGTGTTTCCTTGTCAGATGTTTGCACTGGTGAGGAGATGGAAAGGGACTATTAGTTTTCCATTAAATGTACAATCAAGCAAACAGTATTTTTTTTAAAATGACTCTTTAATTATCTTGAGGTAAGTTTTAAGTGTTGCTTTTCAGTTTTTAAATATTGTTCTTTCCAACATATGGGACAGAATGAGACAGCTGATCAGTTTTAAAACGATGAACAGAATTTCCATTTAATGTTTTGAATAATTTTTTTTTTGTTAGCTTAACTTTTGTAAATTTTTTGTACAGTTAGTAAATGTTTTTAGAGCAATTTACCTGAAAAAGAATGCATGATAATATGTTTAGATATTTTTTCCAACAAAGGACTAAGTTTCCAGTTTAAGATTATAAATGTGTTCAAAAGACAAGAACATACTTGTAAAAGAAGGCCTGTCCATGGGAATGTTTTTCCCACGGGATTCTCATGGGAAACGTCACATTGGATGGGATGGGATAGCCATAAATTGCCATGGGATGGGACAGAAAATGATGTCCCATGGACAATCCTCATAGGAATGTTTTTCCCATGGGATTCCCATGGGAAATGTCCCATGGGATGGGATGGGACAGGCATAAGTTGCCATGGGATGGGATGAGATGGGACAGAAAAATATGTCCCATGGACAACCCTGTGTAGAAGAAACATTTCAAGCAATAATTTAGCAAAAATGCCATACTAAAGAATAACTTTAACAAGCAGGTTTTTGAAATAAAACTTTAATCTTAATTTGAACATTACACTAGATGATTTTCTTCTTTCGGGCTGCATGTGTCAAATGTTTTTAGAAAGAAATTAGATAGTGCCTGGTTAAGTCACACAAAAAAAGACAACAAATTATGAAAAAGCATTGTGCAGACACATCTGATGAATAAGTGTGTCTTTTTTTTTTCAGATTTACCTATGCCCTGTTTAACAGCTTTCTTTCTACCAAGCCTATTGCAGTCTCACCCATTTGTTAGTAATATTTTTTATATGGGTGACAACATGTGCTCAAAAAAATATTTTGTTTACCACTTACTTTAAATTTAAAGGTACTTTTTAAAAGGGTAAAAATATTATGGTTATTTTGGTAGGCAATACTACAAACATAAGTGGCAGTTGATTTAGACCAGGGCTCGGCGCACTTTTTTTGTCCATTATCCAAAAATATAAAACTTTATGTTTACGTTACCCCCAAATGTATGAGGTTTGGCCCTCATGACTACGGAGTGTTGTAAGCCCCCCTCATCGGTCTGTGGCTAAGCCCCAGTCAAAAATGAATCTGGTGAGTTTAAGAAGCCTGACAAGTATCTAAAAATGAATCTAAAAAGGATTATGTGCAGATATTTTAACTCAAAACAACACGGAGGTCCATATTTTAATGGTTATAATTGCTACAGGCCTAATGGCACTGGCCATTCTATTTTATGATAAATCAGACATAATGAAAGCAACCATTCTATGTACAAATAACGGATTTTGTGTATATCTAGCGGATTATGCGTTCCTAATGAGTCTGCATTACCCCCAAGAATTCCCTTTTACCCTAAATGGGGTAATTTATCCCTGTTCACCAGCCCCTTATTTGTCTTAAGACTAGAAAAATCAAATGCTTATATACTTTATCATACTCCCTGGAATAAATTTAATTTAAAAAATAATTAAAATTTTAAAGTTTAACAATTGCTTACAGTTCCTAAAAATTAACTGATTGCTATAAAATCATTACATTATGATATTATTAACAAATCTAAATACTTTAAGATAAATAAAACATCAACTAAAATATGCAACTTTTAAAATACATCATTTGATAGGTTAGCAGCAAAAAATCTACCTGCATGTACTTGATTCCTTAGTGCATTTAATTCATGCCTTATGTGCCACTGCACCCATATTAGACCAACACAGGTGGTAAGACAAGCCATGGAAATTATAAATAGACTGATTCTGGCTATCATGCTCTGACAGACACAACATCGACTGAGTGAGTTTTAGGGAAAATTTTGTTAATACAGTTTTAGGCAAGAAGTATATGTTTAATCTATGTGTTTAGTTGTTTAATGAATCGCTAAGTAACATATTGAGAACTGTGGTGAAATGTATATAATTATAGTGGATTTATTTCTTTACAATGGAAAAAAAATTCACTAACTGTTTACTACTAGTTTGGTATATAAAATAAATATTTTAAAAGTAAATTTTAGATTTTAAAAATAAATTACTTTTTTCTTTTAGAATTTAGAGGTGGTAGTGAAAATTCGTCAATTTCTGAAGAATCTGACTGATAATCAAGTAACTCCTGTGCACTTGAACTGTTTTTACGACTGCGGGGGAGTTTCATAGTATCTACCAAAGCATCCAGCTGCCTTCTTTTCTTCATCCGTTTAGGAAGCTTATAATCTACTTCTCCTTTCACATTTACCATTTTCCAAAATTTGTATTAAGTGATGATTTGCTCAAATGGCTGAATTAGAAGTCATTAGGTACATGTCTATGCATTATCTATTGCGGGGTTACCACTGAACTTGATCCAAACTGAAAACTAATGCTCAGAGTCTCTATACTAACAACTTTACAAAGATTTTTTTAAATTTTAATAATATAAATGTGAGTTGTAAAAGAAATCTTTTAGATATGAGTTTGAGTTGTAATGTAAACGATTTTAACAACTGATACAATTATTTAGCCTATTCATTTATGTAAACCCTTTCTTTGAAAAGTAGCTAGCACTTTTCAATGAATGAGACTGATAATATTTTGAGTAGCCCTAACTGAATTTGTATTTAAAAAGTATTAAAATGGGCCTATACATTGGCCAATAGTTGGCCTATTAGTACTATTAGGCTAACTAATAATAACATTCAATCAATTCAATCACTGAATCAATTTTTGGCTGAATCCGATAAAGCGTTCCTAAATGGGTTATATAGCAATTAATTCTGCGTACTCTTTCTTTGTTTTTTAGGTTTAGATTTACAATTTTTATGTGTTAATTTAGGGTTTGAGTTTGGGTTAGGTTTAGAAATAATTGTGAATTTAGGGTTAGGGTTCGGGTTAGGTTTAGTTTTAGAATTTTAATAGATGATTTTTCCACTTTCTTTGGTACGCGGCATATCAACAAAGATGGCCGCCATGTTAAGTGGGAACGTTAACTCGGATTTTACCCAATTTTTAATTCAACTCAGACTCAGTATCGTAGAACAGTGTCACTTGTAACACTCTAGACTCTAGTCTCAGTCTGGAGTAGTCTGAACTAAGAGTACTAAGACTAATACTAATACACTTACTAGTCTTACTCTTATTATTATTTATTAATATTGCAATTGCACCCTTATTATTATTATTAATTCAAGTCTTATTTTTAAAAATGTATTTAAAACCACAATTACACTGACTACTGACTAAAACTATAAGTAAGTAATTAACCTAAATTTTACTAAGAGTAAGACTAAACTAAATTAATTATTAATAAAATTAAAACTATCACTAATAATAAGTAGTAATAGTATAGTAATATGAATAGTCACTAATAATAATAGTGGCATTAGGCTTAGTAGGCTTAGTTTAAGGTCGCATTTTAAATTTTTTATTAAATTTAATTTTTTACTTGACTTACTAAAACTTATTATCGATTTCTATTTTAAAATTCATTAATTATTACTTCAAATTATAAAATAAGCACTACAAAAATCATGTCGGTTCCTTTATAATATAAAATTAAGAAAATATATTTTCAACCATTTGTGTGAGTTATGTATTAATAATTTGACTGGTTTTAACCCTGACAAAATGATAATACTAATACTAATACACTTTGGAACAGGAAGTCATTTTCATTTATTGATTGTTTTGGAAATAACATAACACAACAAAAATATTCCGATTTGCAGGGGAGGGAATCTTTAGCTCAACGAAACAAATATGAAAATAATTTTAATAATACATATTAACAAATATAATTCTAAAAACTAAAGGGAATGATACTCAAATTTCATTTAAATTATTATTAAATAAACAACTTATCTAAAAATCCGTATAGTATAAACTTAGTATCTATAATAAACATCTACCAAAGAAAACATAGATTGGTGAGTAACTAGAAGAAAAAAAATAAAAAAGTGCTGCAAAATTAATTACTGACTGGTGTAGTGTGGTTATTTTATAATACTCAAAATTACATAATTGACAAAAGTTAAAAGTCAGGAGTAACAATGTTACCAAAACCCTTAGTTATATACTCAACCTAGAAATACTAGAGGGTAGAAGAACAAAGTGAAAGGTAATAAAATATATAAATACTGTAATTGTAAAAGTAAAATGTTTGTTTTAATTGTAATTGGGGTTATAATATAGTCATAGTTTCAATATTAATATATCTTTTTACAAGTAGTATTTATAGTTATGGCTAATATTTCTGCACATCTTAACTGGACAATAGCAATAGAGCAACACAAGATAAGAAAAGTTAAATATTTATGATTCTTTATGAAAATTGATTTATTCATAATCCAGATAAGACAGTGATATGTGACATTAAGTTTGAAAATTTTAACAAATTAATATTATTTGAACGTAAAATTATTAAAGCACTGTCATAACAAAACAATGTTTCACGCCAAAAATTTTATCAAATCTTTCTTTCTTTAAATTATGCTTTTTTTTTCCAGAGAACATATTTTAGTATTAAACTTTTATTTTACAAATTTTAATCAAATATTGTATTAAATTTATGTGCACACTTAATTAAGTAAAAATAAACAAACTACTCTAAACAGAGGTAACGATACAGAAAATAACATTTAATAGGCAAATAATCAAAGGGGAAAATTATCAGTAACTGAAAGGGAAAAATTATCAGTACCTGGTAAAATAACTACTGATTCGTCACAATCACACTCATGCACAGAGAACTTAGAAATCAACAACTAACTACAGGAAAAATGCTAGTTCTATTTTAGAGAAAATTAAAATAAACCCAAAAATTGATCCAAAAAATAATGTATTGTTATACTTTCATTTTCATAATTTATTAGGTTTAGCTGCAATAAGATTACCATATACACTCAAGTATAAGTCAAGATTTATTTTCTAAATTTCGAGGCCAAAATCAGGGGATCGATTTGGGCTAGCTTAACTCATTTTTTAAATTTCAGTAACATGATAATTGTCATATTTTCGCTCAAAATAGTTTGCCGTAGTTTGGATAAACATTTTAAAGCAAACCCCTACCTTTCGGTCAGTGTTCATCTAAAGGTGAATCATAATTAATAAAAGTTGTGCTACCGATATCTATCATTACTTTATAGCTTTTGATAGAATTATTTTCACTGGGTTCAAATTGTCCATTTTTTTCATGACAGTAAGTTAATATTGTTAACTCTTAATGTGCCAAAGCGCCATAATACGCGGTTTACCGTTTTTTACCAAAGTGCGATAATGCGCGACTCGATAGAACTCTCTTTAGAAACGAAATTAAAGAAAACGAAAACTCTTCAGTCCGTGAAAAATTTTTTTTTCGACTTCCGGCAATGGTGACTGTTTCCCTCGCTAGTGTTATCGCCCATTCGCGAAGTTTTTACGTTTTTTTTTCAAATACTTTTTTTGCTATACTTTATTACAAAAGTAATAGTACTAAACTACAGGTAAAAATTCAAAACGGTCTTTCAGATACATAAAATAACCATTCTTATCCTAAAAGATGACGTCATTAAAACAATAATAATATAATTGGATTTTACGCAATTTTGTCATTTTCATAATCGGTGGATCGCAATTCGAGAAATTCTTACGGCACTGAGGCGGAAGTTTTCCGAAAACCTTATGGCACATTAAGAGTTAATTTATATAGGAATATATTTAAACTATACTATTTTATTGATTATATATAACGGCAAATGCATTTACAAACAAACGGCTGACAGGCCATGAGTATTCCATATCGATCATCAAAGAAATCTTAAAATTCCACTTTTCAATTCTAAATTGAGGTGTTATCTTATACTCGACATCAACTTATCCTTGAGTTTAAAAAAAAATCAAAATATCTTTAAATAATAAAAGTTATTTAGAGGGTTCCCTTAGGATTATTCAAAGAGAAAATTTAATCAGAAAGAGCACTCTGGTTTTCAAAGGTAACTTGTTTGAATTTAAAGAGTCTAACATGGTCTACTTACATTCTGAAAGCTGCTGTTGTAGATCATTTATTCTACGAAGTGACCAGAATGAGAGCCCAGACAATATGATGAAAGAGATGATGCAAAGAAGCACAAAAATTGATTTGAATAGGGTCCATATATTACAGATGGAATCTTCTGGCTCTGGTCTAACACTTCCAACTTTTCTCCTATGTCATAAACATAATGCATTTTTAGAGAAAGATGAAATTTTGTGATTGTTGCAATAAACTATAAAAAGCTATTATTAAAAATTTGGCACCAAAATAAAACATTTAAATGGTGCAAATAAATGTGAAGAAACAGTGGGGTGGGGGACAGAGATTGTGTAATGAGATGAAAATACTTAATTCTTGTTTTATTTGAATTCATGTTTCATTACTACATAGTTTTCATTTGAAATTATACATTTTATTACAATGACAAGCCAAAAAAGATGGTTCACTAACATTTACATCTTGTCCAAACTTTAAAAATACACATACCTTCTTTGTTTTTTTCCTTTGATTGGAGGCAATTTCAAATCGGGAATTTTGTCATCACTATCATTGTCAGAATTTGAATATAAGAGATTCATATAATCCTGTTTGCCTGTTTTCAAAGTCTTAGTTTTTCCATTCATTGACATTTTTAGATCTCTGCTGTTTATCTTAAAAAAATGTAATAAAAAATAAAAACCACACTTGGTATAATGTATTAATCTGTATTTTTAATACATCTATAAAACTCTTTATAAAGGTTTTGTTGGATTTTTAGCGCATTTTCGAGAAGTCGAAATGAGCTATTGTATCCGTTTTGTCCGTCTGTCCGTCCGTCCGTCTGTCATCACCCTAGATCTCAGCATCCATAAGTCCTAGACCCATGATGTATATATGTTTTTTTGTATGTCCTGACCTGCCATTTGTGCATCAACACTCAGTTACTCGATCCGACCTCTTGTAGTGGCAGTAGAGCTCCTGGAAGTATGAAAGTCCTAGACCCATGATGTATATATGTTTTTAGACCCATGATGTATATATGTTTTTTGTATGTCCTGACCTGCCATTTGTGCATCAACACTCAGTTACTCGATTCATGCATTTTAAATGTTCATTTAGAAAAGAAACATGCACGGTTTCACAACTTTGAGGATCACTGCTTTCCACGTGTAGCACGTAGAAAAACGGTTTGGGAGAAGATATTTCATAACTTTGGCGCTTGTAATTGTAATAATTTCCCGTTTATTAATTGTTTGTTGGTGTTATAAATTTTTTTTCAGGTATATTCATTACACAAGAAAATTCATAAAAATATGTCTAAAATCTAAACACAATTACTGATAACTACATAATGCTGATATCTAACATAAGTACTGATACATAATACGAAAATGCGCTAACACGTCCTGAGTCCAAAAAGGGACCAGGCTTAACATGATTTCATGGGAATTCCATGATAATTCTCATTTATAATTACTCCTAAGTATTTTGTATCTTTAGTTTGGATTAGTTATTTTCCATGAATGAAATAGTTTGCATTTATTTGAGGGTTGTTAATTTCATTTTTTTTTTTGGCAAAACAATTATTGGTTATGTAAATCCGATTTTAAACAGATTATCCTTTTACAGCGGAGTTCATAGAAATATATTCTTATAAGGTGAATATGACGTGGAATAAGGAAATGACGTCACAGTTTTTGTTGAATTAAGAAAATACTGTGCCACGCAGAGCTGTTTTTTGGTCTGGCGAAGATGGTGTGGAAATGGTAGAATGATGTTGCACGCAATACATAATGTGGGGAATTGCATTTTACGCCTAGCCTACATCATGATTTTGACAATAGAGACTGCATTTATAACGTCTATTTTTGTCGATTTCGGACATCAATGAAATGATGTCACACTTTTCGCCAAACAAGAAATGTATTCATTTACAAATACACTGCATGGTGCGCTCAAAACTTATAATAAACACACCTTAGTGGCCATATTGGATGAAAATGTCAGCAAATGCAGAACAGAAATAAATTTTGTTCAAATATTTTTTTAAGTTTTCAGTACGGAAATTATTTTTTAAAAATTAAATTTGATTAGCATTTTGGGAAATTTTATAACGGATAATTGCTTTTAAAACCAATAATAGGAACTCTGATTATCGTTTAACAACCCTGATTTATTTATCTTAACATTAACAGTTGAAACTTCTGGATGAATTGTTCTATAGATTTACAATCATCTGCAAATAACCTAACTTTTGTTCCTGTTGAGATGTTGTAGGGTAAATCATTACTATACTTTTAACTCTTAATGTGTTAAAGCGCGGTAATGTGCGCCTGCCGTTATTACCAAAAGCGCGGTAAAGCACGCCTTGATAGAACTCTCTTTAGAAACAAAATCACAGAAAAATAATTACTCTTCAGTGCGTGAAAGATGACGTATTCGACTTCTGGCAATGGCGTCTGTTTCCCTCGCTAGTGTTATCACTCGATTCGCAAAGTTTTTTTGGTAGTTTTTACAGGTTTTTTTTGAAGATGCAATTTTGCTATACTTTATTACTAAAATAATAGTACTAAACTACAGGTAAAAATAGTTTTAAACTCAATACAGTCTTTTGGATACATAAAATAACCCTTCTTATCCTAAAAGATGAAGTTGGTATGACAATAATAATTTAAATGGATTTTACGCAGTTCTTTTAATTTCATAACAGGTTGATCGCAATTCAGGAAATTCTTATGGCACTGCAATGGAAGTTTTACAAAAACCTTGTTGCACAAGAAGAGTTAAAAGAGTAGGGGACCTAAGAAAATTTCACATGGAACTCGAGAGTTAACCATTATTTGAACTTATTTAAAAAAACATTTATTATTACAGTTTGCTCTCTACCAAAATGGAAATCTTGGATCCAATGATGAATGGGACCCCAAATTCCAAAGAGGTTACGTTTTTTATTAAACTAAATTGAATTAGTGTAAACTTAATCAAATGCTTTTGAGAAGTCTAATAATCTATTTGATTATTATTAACTAAGCCTTTTAACAAGGCTGGGAAAATGTTCTCTATATTTGAATCTACATGTTAAAGTTACATATTATTACATTTGTGACCTAAGTTTTTCTTGCATGAAGATCAAATAAATACAGATACTCTTTGTTGGCATTGACAGAAATGAACTGAAGGCAGTGAAAAGCACTCCTTTTTTTTAAAAAAAATTATTGGTTTATAGTAAATTTATATTGGGTGATCTTTTTTTCAATAAAATTAAACTGATTATTTAATTTAGTGTGCTGGATGCTAGAAACCTAGAAAATATACTACATTCATTAGCACAATATCAATAAATAAATTTAATAAAACTAACACTTTTGTATAAGTTTTATTATTTTTTTTTTTAAAGCATTGATTTCTATGACTGTACTGTGATGATAAAGTGATAATGATATCAATGTTGATAAAACTTACTTACAGTTACAGTGACTTACTTTACAACTTACTTATAATATTTTATGAAATAAATAAAACAATCATTGTAATTGTAAACAGAGTGGCCTGAGTGGCCCACTGCTAAAATCCACCACCACAATCACAAAGTGGCCTCCAGAGCCAAAGTCAAAGCCAAAACAATTGCCCACCCCAAGTATGGCAGTATGGACCATGGAGTATGGTATAGTGAATAGTGTATAGACAGTATAGTAATAGTATGACTTTACTTTAAAAAATAAAACTAATTAATCAAATAAGCCAAATACTAATATTAATTATTAATATAATTATTATACTAATTACAAATATTATATTAATGGGTGACTTTGTTACTTTCACTTTGTTTCAATGTTTGAGTTTGTTGTGATAGTGACATTCATTTGTCATAGAGTTCATAGAGTCATAGTCAAATAATGATTTGTAAAAGTAAAAGTAAAAGTTATAAAAGTAAAATTTAAAATAAAGTAAAGTATTTAATAAGAACTTAGGATGTCTACTTCATAAATGGTTTTAATTTTAACAATATTTTTAACAAGTTCTAAAACAAATGACGAAGTCGAAGCTCCACAAAATGCATTGCAGTTACATCCTCTTCCTACTAAAATAATTATTCCGATTACAATGCAAACACAACGGCGTCAACGGGCTAGCAAAGTTACAAAGTGGGTGCTTCGGGAGTGTATAAGGATATTGCTCACAAAAACTTTTTATGTAAATACTAATTTCATTTCGCTTATCTCTTTGAATTTTTTTTTTTAAATCTTTAAAAATATAAAATAAGTTTGCAATAATTTAATCTATAATTAATATTTATAAAGAAACCCACAACAGTCTCAAATATAAATAATTACTTCTCACAACGTCGATACAAGAGAGATGACTCATAATATCACATAGCATGAGTTCTCCTTTTGGTGGCATCAAGTATCAAGGAGGTTATCAAAGGAGGTTATCAAACCTCCCATTGTGTGGCATACCTACGTCTCTTCTTTCAACTTAATTACAATCTATTGCTCTATTTTTTAATATTTTTTTGTACACATATTTGCAATATCCCATAAAGCTTTTATAGTTTATTATTAAATGCTTTCCAAGAATTTAAATGGTATGGTCATGTTCGTTTAACTACGGCTATATTTACACCAAGGGCATATTTTAAAGTTAAAGTCTAGAACATTGGTTCCCAAATTTTTTTTGGCCAACCGCTCCTTTTCCAGAAAAAATATTACTCTTCGCCCACCCCCACCCCACCCCTCTGAAATTTCTTTTTCATTTCGATCGAACAGAAATTAAAAAGAATTACAATTATTGATGTTTCTGCTTTTTTCGTAAAAGATGGTAAAGAAATGTGAAAATTTGAGACATTGACGTTTAAAATTATGAAACTAGTCATTGAACTCAAAATAGATCTGAATGAGAAGATGAATATGGTGTGCTGCTACCAATTTAGTAATCATCGACTCCATTTTCGTCAGCAGTAATCTTAAATAACCTCGATTGACTATTTGCATTCGGTATTTATTTTATTTTTTATTTTTGGGTCTATTTTTAAAATTGTTGTTTTTTTAATAAATTGGTTACCGCAATAAACCTACTTTTCACTAAGGGCAGGGGGTCGCCCACAAATGACGTCACGCGCCTGGGGGGAAGGAGGTCAAGCATTTGTTACGATGGGGAGGGGGGTTAAAGAAATATGACACCACATCAAAAAAATCGCCCATCTTTAAATAAAATGTCCACTTAACTAATTCATTGCTTGCACTTTATTCAATGATGTTTTAAATAGCTTCACGCATCTTACTATGTGTACTGCTCGTGAACATTTATCAAATGAAAAAAATTTCGTTTGAAATATTTCCCCGTTAAATACTCTTAACTAAGACGAATGACTTTTCTAACTTTTTATTGATGTTTAAATTAAGCTCTATACGAAAAACTATTTTTAAACTACTTTAATATAAAGGAAAGGAGCATGACCTTTTTTAAAAAAATAATACTTTCGTTGTATTATTTAACATTTGAGGTCTTATTTTTTGCTCCACGATTCTAGATAAAGAGTTACAGTCCAAACTAATATGTATGGAAACAGCATTATTTTCGTTTTCCATTTAACATTAACTTAATCCAGCACTACATCACTAATTTAAAAATAAATAATTTAAGCATGGTTACATTTGTTGTTTTTCAAACAGGTGCGAACACTTTAGGTTCCTTACCCTTATCTTATCATTTATAATTTATCATTTATACAGAAGTTTGGATTAAATGTTTTCCATGAATGAAATAGTTTGCATTTTTTTTTTAAAGTGACAATTCAAATAATAATTCAATTGATTAAATTTTAATTTTTTTTTTTTTAAATTTGATAATCAAGAATAAATGTTTCAATTAAGATATTTTTAAAAATCTATTCAATAAAAGGACATATTTTTAACATTCGAATAGAAATTAAGACATATGATTTTTAAAGTAAATGATAACCAAGTCCAAAAATATACAACATTTAGAAAATTACTTACTTACAGTTAAATTTATACACTAATGACAACATCAAAATGACCGTTCTGGTTTTGAAGGTAAAGTCCATGTTCTGTCGTTGACTGAAGATCAAAGCTTGCTAGATAGGTCAACCAACCCATCGAATGACCGACTTTGGTGTAGACAACAATATCCCAACGTAAAAGGTTCGCTGTTGCCATGATTTCTGCATCAGTTGCCCACACTCCATCACGAGAAATACCAGAAATGTTTATATACTCCTCCACATTCTGATTCAAGTAGTCATTTCGTTGTTTTGTAATGACAGTGTTCATGTGTTCAATTACTTTATCGCTGAGAAGGATGTAGTTGTCCTCTGTTCCTGTCAGAACGTAACTTATGGCCCTAAAGCAACAGTTTCCACCCCCTTTTGTTTTATATGTACGCCTCGGTTGTTCAAGATCTCGAGTGCGGCCATAAAATACAACGTTGTCAAAATTAAGTCCAAGAGTTGTACAAAGACGCATTCTTTTTGAAATTGTTAGTGGGTTAAAAGTCCTAACCTGCATTGGTTTTGAGACTTGTTGTATCGCAATAATGTCCATTTCTTCACTTGTGCTTATTAGTTCATTTTTTTTTTTTTTGTGAAGGCTCCCATTGACAGTACCTTTAAAAGAATCATCGAGGAAGAATCTTGTTCACTACTGTAAACTTTCAGGTTACTGACATGGTAGGTGTTTCTTAGTAATTTCTCTGATGATATATTCTTCAGCTTAACTCTTCCCTTGTTTAATGACTATATCACGATGAAGGGACCAATCTATCGAGGTTCCATCTTCGAACCCATGCGATGAATGCGGCGATGATTCTTGATATAAACTATGGAATCATCAGTTATTTCTTGGTTGCTTGTATTTCTGCGATCAACGATACACTTTTGATGCGTCTGGGCTGAGTGGATATGATCGGTTGCAGCTATTATATATCTATTTCCATTAGTTGTTTCCTGAAGTGGTCCGATCATATCAATACCGACTAAGCTCCACACTTTCACAGGCACTGGTATATTGTTCTGTGGTGGTGCCTCCTGGATGATTTTTGGTTTTATGACAAAACATTTCTGACAAGCTTTGATATATTGGTGAACGTCATTCTTCATTTTCTTCCAATAATAACGTTCAGAGATTTTGGCTAATGTCTTATCCCTGCCAAAATGGCCACCAAAATGGGGGTTGTAACGAAACGCCGTCAGGATATTTTGCAGGCGACTTTTATTGAGAACTTCCTTTTCACCATGGTAAAGAATCCCTTCTTTTGCTTGAAAAGTTCTTGCTGTTTGTCTAAATTGTGACTTAGCGTTTGACCGTTTCTCTGAAGGTAAGTTATAGATCCACTGGGGGTACTTAAGTTTCGTTGTCGAGTAGTATCTTAAAATCTGATCATACAGTTGGTCTTCCATCGTTGAAAAAAGTTTGAGGTCTGGTCGTTTTGGAGTTTATTTTATAGTGACCAAAAATGTGTCCTTTATGTAGTGAAATCCGATTCGACGACTCTGTAAGATTGGCCTAATCAAACAAGGTTGCCACCATTCGCAACTTTGCGCTACTCATGTAGATTAACGCTATCCAAAGGACAGACGGCTTGTTTAAAATAAAAGAATGGGTGCGACCAAGTGAGATGGTCTTTTGAATGCAGATTTAACGCTTCGTCACGGTACACCACCCGTATTTCTTAACAATAGATGAAAGCAAGGTAATCAGACAATCCAAAATTGACGAAATCCGACAAGATTGACCGTACTGCTTTAACAGTAAAATAGTTACAAATGAATAGCGCTGCTTAAAAAATAACAATGATTTGCGCTACAGGATGTACGGTTTCTTTTGAATGTCTTAAGGGCCGTCCATAAATGACGCCACTCGCCTTTTAAAAAAAAGGAGAGGGGTGTCAAGCATTTTGCTTCTTTGAATGAATCAATGACAGGAAGTTAATGAATCTCTGAAATGCGCCGACATTACTTATCGTTTATACTATATACTCATTCTAAAGTCGACCATTTTAGGACAAAATCTAGGAGGAAAGAGGGAGGGGGTGGCTTACGAGTGGGTCATAGGTGATTTCTGAATATATATCGGCGTTGTTATTGTAGATCATCAAGGTTGCTGCTAATGTCCATTTTATTCCGTTGTTTTGTCTTCGTTGCTGTCACTGTAGAAAACTCCGCTTCACAATCAATGACAGTTAGGAACACATAAACGCAATAGGAAAAAAAGGGAAATAAAAGTAGATCAGCTTGCCAACATGATGACCAATCAAAATCGCGCACAACAAAAGAGCACCGACAATAAAGTGATGTGATAACAATGCCGACAGAAGAGCGCCAACACAGAGAGCAAAGATTGCTTGTAAGCTCTATGTGTCATTGATGTTCTGTGGACGTGGTGCCGCCAAAGCGGGTAACAAGCTTTTCCATCTTGTGTATGGAAAGACGCACCATCCCAAGAGAAATACATCACGGTAAAAAATATATATATGTAAATGATTTACCCAACAACTTCTCAATAGGAGCAAAAGTTAGGTTATTTACTGATGATTGTAAAATCTATAGGACAATTAAATCAGAACAACAGTGCAAAATTTTACAAAAAGACTTAGATGTATTGATAAAATGGGAAACTAACTGGAGTATGTCTTTCCACCCCCAAAAGTGTCAACTGCTAAGAGTTACAAAGAAAAGGAAATAAATACATTCAAAATTTCATTCATGGAAAAGAACTAACCGAAACCAAAGAAGCAAAATACTTGGGAGTCATTATAAATGAGAATACCACAATAGATGGATAAATTTTTTAAAAAGATTGCGTTGGGCAGGACACCTAGAAAGAATGTCAAATGAAAGAGGAGTAAAGAGGGTGTACACCACCAAAACCCCAGAGGAAAACGGCTCAAGGGAAGACGTCGGCATCCAATATTGGAGAAGAAAGGCGTGGATAAGGACTGAGTGGAAGGAGGTAGTGAGGCAGGCCCAAGCCCTACATGCGCTGTAGTGCCACAGGGATGGATGGATAATAGATACGCGAAGGACGCAATAATCTTCGGTATTGAAGGAGCACCTGTAACCGATAAAATAAGATACTGATAAAGGTACGGAAATACGACAAGCAACTTTTGGGAAGTCAAACTATGTTTAGTCTTGCCCAGTTCTTACGGCCCTAGACTCAAAATAATGAAACATATTGATTCGATTAATAAGGGAGGTCAAGGAATAATATACATTCGGAAGCGCTGATAATCAACAACTAGATATATAATCCCTTATCGTGCTTAAATTATTTTTTTAAAATAATCAATCCATTTAGTGTTTGAATGAGGCAATTTTCAACACAAAAAAAAACAACAAACAACAACGCTGATTCCATTTTACTTGTATAGACTGTAACTTTAGATAAAAAGTGACCGCTCTATCAGACATCTTAATAAAAGAAATCACATTATTATTATTATTTTATTGTAAATAAAACATCTTTACTACTTAAGAAATGATTTTAAAATCTCTGACAAAGATAAAACGCCAATAGAATTTCTAATTAGTCATTTATCCATTTTTTACTATATATCGTCATGTTGTCAAAGGGGTATATTCTGGCCTGGGGGGTATATTCTGGCCTAGGCCAGTTTAACCCCGGGGGTATATTCTGGCCTAGGCCAGATTATACCCGGGTATATTCTGGTTGGGGGTTTAATCTGGCCTATTCCACAGGCAACCCCTGCACATCTCATGTTTTCTAAAAAAATTATTAGGTGTGCGCTGGAAGAGGAATATGGCGAGTACTGTGCGAAACCCACATGTGCGCATCTTGTGCGCGCAACATACAGTAATTTTTTTTCCCTGTTGTTTTTTTTTCTTCACGATTTCACGTAAGTCACACAAGTGTTGTAAATATAATGTCACAAATGGGTGAGGCGTGTTTAAATTGTTGCATTCTCTTGTGGAAATTATAAACTAATGAAAAATACATGGCTACCGCTATCGGACTGTTCAACCAAGGGGTCGGTAAACAGCGATAAATCATCTAATTTGGGTAAAAAGGGAACTCTTGAAGGTAATGATGAATCATTGTGGGGAAATAAAATTTGCTAGAATCCACTCATTTTGGGTTAACTATAATGTTAACTTATTGTTAACATAATCTTTTATAATTTTAATTTTTAGGTATCCTATTGAACCGGTCCGCTTTTTTTAAAAACGTTTAACCGGCCTTCAAAAAACGAACTGTGTTAACATCCTTAGATTATATTTTATTTTAATGTATACAAATTAAACATTGACTATTAAATCCTCACGGTTAACCTACTTTGTTTAGACAAAAATATTTTAAAATAATATGTTTAAAATAATTTTTTTTAAATCCCTCAATTGACTGAAGGGCATCCCTTAAGAAAGAGGTCGGCGAACAGGGGTAAATTACCTCATCTGGGGTCAAAAGGGAATTCTTGGGGGAATGCAGACTCATTTTGGGACATATAACATCCACTACAATCCATGTGTACGTGTGCGCTTGGAACATATGCCCACTATTGAACCGGTTCCTTCCAGAAAATGAATTTGTTAAATTTGACATCTATGTAGATTTCTTACCAACGTACTATACGAAGACACCTAAATCCACCCTATTTTCATTTATATTGACACGAGAGACAATAATCTTAATCCACATGACTTGACTGTATCAGCAGCTATTCTGTCATATTTAAAACTAATGCCTTAAAAACTGAGCTCAGAAGAAAATTTGTTTTGTGCTCCTCTCGAATTGCTATGTCAAGAATCTGATGCATTCAATAAATTTAATGAATACTTTGACTAATTTTAAATAGGCACATTTATCATTACATTTAGAATGGTCAGGGGTGTTTGACCCAAAACCAATGGAACAATTTTATCAAATTTAAAACGTTTATAATTGCATCAAATTGATTTCCCCCCCTCCAAAAAAAAAGGATATTCCGTGTCGTTTTTTCTTAAAATATCGACACATAATCCTATTCAGATCTTTTCTAGACACTTGTCATATTTGTAAAACTCACCAGTTGCAATTTCATATGCTTCTTGTGGGTTCTCAAACATAAGGATTAGAATTATTTTTAATTTTCATGTCTTGATAACTTACGCCAACCGGCATCTGATGGCCTATCGACCGGCACTTTGAGAAGCACTGCATTTTTTTTAAAAGTCATTAAAGAAATTTTAAGTGAGTGACCAAATATTTCAGTGGACGTTTTATTTAAAGTTACCCTTTTAATGTGACGTCACATTTCTTCAACCCCCC
>MUZC01000082.1:826358-900961 GCA_002072015.1 Radix auricularia | reverse complement strand
CCCCCCCCCCCGGGTGCGTGACGTCATTTAAAACACGAAAATGTTTCAGACGTATCTGTCAAAGGGAAATAAATAAAGTTCTGACAAACTACAAGATATTTCATACAACTTTTTCCTCTGGACATGAAATAAATTCATAAAACACTAAAAAGATTTAGTTTATTTTTTCTTTGAATGACTCAATGAAATGTTTAAAAAAGTACATAGTCTAAAAAGAATATTTAATTTATATTTTAGTTGTTCAAAGATGTTTACTGTGAAGTGATAACAAAAAATTAATGCATTTTTTATGTATATGTTTTTTTATAATTTGGACACAACAATACAAGGGTTGAAAATAACTTGGGCTTGATTTAATTTTTAAACATTAAAGATTTGGTTGGTAAATGGTTGGTGATGTCACAACTGTTACCACCCGCCCACAGGTGTTGACGAAAAAAATATAACAAACTCGCGCCCTTTCTTGTGTAGGCCTAGCAGAAAAAATTGATTTTAATTTAGACGTACAAGGTTGTCAGTATGTTAAGTTTATCAATTAAAAAGTTACTAACGCCGCCAATCTTCCATTTAAGCTGCGTGGTTGCGCGACCGCGCAGTTCTCTGGACGACGACGCACAGTAGTTTAGAATAACTGCAAAGCAAATTGTGTAGTATTGCACACAAAAAAGATGCTTTTCAACTTTGTTCACGACTTTTAAAAAAACAAAATTGCACACGAACCAACGAACATTATTGGGAACATTGACCGCCACCGAGCGGACATTAACATTCAAGCTGCTGTGCCTGTGACCTGACTGATCGTGACGTCATAGTTGTTGACATTTTGTTTGAATGTTCAGTTTACTGTAGTTTTAATTTATGAGTATGACGAATGCATTTACAGCAGGAATAAAAGTTTGTAGAGCACAATAGTATGTTTTTGGAAGTATGCTGTTAGCTACTGTGGGAAATGAGGTGAATGGATGGTGGCTGGGTTGCATTGTATAGCCGTCACGACCGCGAAAATTATGCATTGTTTTGAACGAGTACACGCGCAGCCTTTTTCAACAATATTGACAGTCCCAGTTACGATTAGGGATGTACCGGATTTCGGCTCCATCCTTTTTTAAAAAACAAATATCGACTCCGGCTTCGGCTCCTGCAGAATTTCACTTCATAAAAAACGGCCAAATGCGGCTGGCCAGTAGAGCCATTAAAAATATATTATAATTATATAACGGCTCCGAGAACTCCTGGATACGGAAATTTTTGCAAATCCGACTCCGGCTTCAGTCGGATTTTAAAAATTGGAATCCTGTACACCCTTAGTAACGATATTAAATAAATTGCAACCTACATTAAATACATATTTACTTGGTAAATTTCCAAAAAATATTTGAAACATTCTTATTTTCAATTAGAAAATATGGCTTTTAGGGGGATGGTCAAAGCTTTGAGGTGTAATATTGGAGAGGGGGGTCTAAATTTATTTTTATTGCTATTACTGACGAAGTGTGACGAGGGGGGAGGAATCGGTCAAAATCAGGTGACGTCATTTATGGTTTAGTTCTTATATTATTATATTTGAGCTATAAGTGTTGATTTTTACATAGAGCACACTTTATAAATTATACTGAACTTTCAAATACTACTCTCATTCACATTTCAAATCTGTTTGCTTTAACTCTACACTCTAGTCCTAGTAGCCTATACATCTTCACAATCTTTATTTTATCTTACTAACCATGGTATGGAGACGTAAGACGCAGTAATCTTATTTGATTATAAAAGACTTGGTTGAGATCAAGACTCATCGTTCACAAGCAAATTTATTCCACTGCCAAGCGACGTGTGACTAACATTGTACATCAAGCAAAAACTTTGTACTATAGTAATAAAATACTCACAAGTAGTACTAGTAGGCAGCTTTTTCATGTATGCAATAATCTCAGAGGGAGTAGTAAGGATGTTGTCCTTCCTTCTGTATATCCGTTGCATCAGCAACCAGATATATTTTGTAATTTTTTTACAAACAAAATTGCTGACATTAGGGCTGAGCTTGACAGAACGATGTTACCCACACATAATGTATCTCCCTCTTTTGCTGTGTGTTCTAGCTTTGAAATGTTCCACCCTGTTACGGAAAATGAGGTCAAAGCTGTTATTCTAAAATCTAAACCACCGTCATGTTCTCTTGATCCAATCCCCACTCCATTATTTGTTGAGTCATTAGACCTTTTACTCCCAACAATAACACATATAGTAAATGAAAGTCTTGTACTTTTCCAATGTTATGTAAATCTGCTGTAATAAAACCCTTCATTTGTGTCTAAGGTCATTGAAAAAATTGTCTTAAAACAACGTTTCTCTTATCTTAACGACAACACTCTTCTAAGTCCCAATCAGTCGGCCTACAGACCTTCTCACGGCACAGAGACCACCCTGTTAAAGGTAACAAATGAACTCCTACTCGCACTAGACAGTGGGAAAATCTCTATATTGGTCCTCTTAGATCTTAGTGCTGCTTTTGACACCGTCGACCATCAAACATTGCTAAAAACCATGCAAAATTATTTTGGGATTTCTGGCTCAAGTCTGACTTGGTTTCAATCATACATATCTAACAGATCACAGGTGGTATCAGTAGATGGCTGTATCTCTTAGAGAGCTGACTTTACACTCACACTGATCCCTCTGATATTGACTTCACTGTCAAATTGATGCAGGGGTGCATTGGTAAGGTAAAGTCTTGGATGACTTTAAGCAAGCTCAAACTGAATGATAATAATACAGAAGCACTGCTATTCTGTAACAATAAATCACGCAGTACTTTGACTCTTCCGAATTCTATCAGGTGGCTAGTTCTGATATACTGTTCACAACATCGACTAGGAATCTTGGCTACATTATTTCTGACATCATGTCTACCAACAACTTCATCAATCACATCTGTCGCTCTGCCTAAACTGCCATTCGTCAGATCAGCTTAATCCGTCATTACTTAAAAGACAGTGCAACAAAAACTCTAGTCTGTGCTCTTGTTTTAGCTCACATTGATCACTGCACTTCTCTTCTGTCAGGTGCGCAAAAACAATACATTGAAAAACTACAGAGAGTTCAAAATTCAGCTGCCAGATTAGTTCTCAAGGCAAAAAAACATGACCATGTTACTCCGCTACTTTACTCACTGCATTGGCTACCCATACAAGCCCGAATTGATTACAAACTGGCCGTTCTGTGTCACAACTTCTTTTCTGACTCATGCCCTTCATATCTTACTGAACTTTTGTCAGTCTACTCACCAAGTCGTCAGCTACGCTCTTATGCAGATACACGCATTCTCTGTGTTCCTAAGACAAGAACTAAAACATTTGGCGAAATGTCATTCTCTTTTTGTGCAGCCAAACAATGGAATTCTCTTCCATTACACATCCGTAGTATTTCAACTGTTAAGTCATTCAAGACTGCACTTAAGACACATCTTTTTAAAATTTATTTTGAAAATTAATGAAACAACATTTCTTTAAATGATTAACGTAGCTTATGTATAACGTATTGTCATTTATGTAGTTAGTATGGTATGAATGTTTCTTTTATTAATGTGTATTGTTATTCCATGTAAAGCGCTGTGAGCCCGGCTCCTTGCTGGGATACAGCGCTATATAAATTATCATTTTATTATTATTATTTACAGGAGCGTTGTAGTTGAAATGTATAAGTATAAGATAAGATGCGTGATACGAACTTTAACTTTAAAATAATTATTTCCTAATTTATATAGTTTGTCCTTGATACAATGATCTACCCAGTGGCGTAGCTAGGGGGGGCGGTGGGGGCGGTCCGCCCCGGGCGGCACTCATCTAAAGGGCGGCGTTTTGGGGCGTTTAAAAAAATAAAGCCCTTTTCGACAGCCACCAATTTTCTTTTGAAGGGAAAAAAACCAAGGTGAAACAAATATTTTCTTAATTTCGATTCTAAATTAACGAATTCACGCAACATGTTTTTTTTTTATTACATAGTGGTTGTTATAACTAATGCAAACCTGTTAAAAATTAAAAGTCGCTCAAAAAAGGTATCTGTTTGTTAGGACAATTAAGCAGTATGCGTCACAAATGGCGCTTTTATAAAAAAAAAAACAACAACACACCACAGCTGGGCCGAGAATGTGTAGTATTAATATCGCCACGATAGTTTTTGCGTGGAATTTCGACATGCGCAGAACGATGCGTTAACAAATACCAACATGACATGGTGGTTCAAATATTGTGTAAATTGTATTACTGTTATTTTCTTGAAGGTAACTTACTAAAAATTAAATGTATTTTGTTTTTTATTGAATTAAATAGGCACACATAATATGTGTTTTTTTTTTCATTAAAATTCGGTTATACTTTTAAAATGCTATGCCTATCAAATTTAAGTAATGTGTAAATAATTTGAATTCGTCTATTTTGTGGAAAATTATTAACATTTATCTTCTTATCTTAGATATTTAGATATACAGACGCTCCTTCTATGCAGAAGATAATTGCGTCCACAGACCATGAGAGATGATCTTTTGGCAAGTGATGCAGCGGTCACAGGCCACGGCTATAGGGGTTCCACGCATTACCCCCAGCCGCCTAACTATTGTCTAGTTAGGTACCCATTCGGAGCTGGGTGACTCGGGGACTCCTCGGGCCCCAAGAACAAATCCTCACCTTCGTGTGGATTCGAACTCGTGACCATCGGTATGACAGTCGAGAGCGCTACCTCTCGACCACCATGTCCCATTTAGCGAAAGAACATGAAAATATTCAAATTTCCCAAGTAATAAACATCGCAATGACATAAAATATTTTCGAAAAAGACATACTTTTAAAAATTTCAAGCGTCTTGGAAAAATTGACATCTGAAGAAGTAACTAGTAAAACGAGTTCAGATTCTGGAACTTCACGCATATCATTGTAATATTTTTCTTTTCAATAAAATCTCAATTTATGGAAAACCGTTTTAAAAAAATAATAATTCAAACTAATTTCATGGGACAAAGCTATTCGCTAATACAGAACGCTGTATTAGATTATAGAGAGTAGGAGACATCAATTGAACCCCCAGTTTGAAAGAGAAAAAGTAAGAGTGGAGAAAATTCAGGAGACGGGGTTCTATCTTTAGAAAATTAAATTGAAGAGACGTAAACAAGGTAAGTGTTAGCCGGACCGGACGTAACAAAACAGCGAACGTTTCGGCAAAGAGCATTTTTCAACGAACATACAATACACAAATAAAACGAAAATAAAAATAAGTAACTTAGCTGCGGTGAAATCCAAAGAATCCACTTTCTTGGATTTGCACTTTCTTGGATTCTTTTGATTTAGTCCGGTCAGGCTAACCCTTACCTTGTTTACGTCTCTTCCGTTTAATTTTTTATAAGCCTGATTGCAGTCCTACCCCTCATTTTGTTTTCTATCTTTAGAGCAAGTGGTACAACTAGAAATATTTTTATCCATAGATGTAATTATAAAAGAAAATAATAGAACCCGCTGATTAGTTGCATGTCGTTGCAAGAAAATATTCGTGTAACCTACTATTTGAAAAATTTTAACATGATAAAGAACAGTTAAATATTGAACGAAAAGGTTCCAGGTTTTTATGGCAATACACGAAAAGATTATCAGAATTCACTAGCCGAACAAAATCAACAACCGGGAACTGTGGCAGCGGACAAAACAGAAGCCCATTGAGAAAGAGATTCTTCAAAAGCAATGGAGGTGGATCAGTCATACACTAAGAAAACCTGCTTCTAATACAACAAGAAAAACCCCTGAAATGGAACCCACAGGGTAAACGGAAACGGTGCCGAGAATTGGAGGCAGACATCATGAGAATTGGCCATGAATAGAAGATCCTGGAGAAACTGGCCCAGGATAGAGATGGCTGGAGGTCTCTTGTAGGTGGCCTATGTCCTAGGAGGAAGTGCAGACGCAGACGATAATCGATGGATGTCCTTCATGGACGAGAAGGCCCAATAACAACAACACGGGGCCAGGCTTAGCAATTGCGGGGCCTTATGCAGCTTAATATGCGAAAAGGAATGCGCTGGGCCCAATTTGGGTCAGGATAAGGTCTTAATAAGGATAATAAGTAACAATTAAGATAGGGGGGGTCTATGAAAGCGCGAACCCAAATCGGCCGCATAGGTTGCAGTGGCTTAAGGCCAGCCCTGGCTTTACCTACACTACAAGAATGCCTCCTTGATCTATTAAAATATATTCAACAGTATAGATTGGAAAATTCTTTACCCAACATATATTTTTGCTAAGAAAGTTTTCAACAATTGCTTTAAGTGTATATAATTGTGAATGGTGTTCCTACAAGCTGAAGTTGATGCAAAAATTATCTTCGTTCCACAATGAGTGATTTAAGACTACAAAATATTGCAATATTGTCCATAGAACAAAGTATTACAAATAATTTAAATTTTTATAACATAATAAACGATTTCTCTGCTATGAAAGTTAGGTAAGTAAATTTATAAATAATATAAATAATTAATGTATACAATTTGTTTGTTTATAAAAAAGCACATATTTATAAATAAAACATAAAAGCAAATTAATTTGCAATGTTTTTTGGCTGTTAATTTTGAATATGTTTTGTCTCAATAACTTTCTTGTGGCCTTTAAAAATGAATCTTGTATTTTTTTAAACGTCTACAAATATGTATATCATCTTATGCGGCCTCTTTTATAAATGCTTACATAAATATGGCGTGTAATGGTTAACATGTTCCCCGCCTTTTACTTTTAAAATGCAGTTCGTTTCAATTATTTATTAATGTGTATTAATTTATAAAAGCCATCATACGATTGATTTAAGTAGTCGTCCCTAAATGGCGTCACGCGATTTTGGTTGATTCTTCACCCCCTGCTCCCAAGTCGTCACAAAAATTTAGACCCCTTCTTCAATGTGACATCACAAAGGCCCACCCCTCCCCAATAAAAGCTGTATTTTCTATTTAAAAATAACCAGGTTTCCAATCACTTTTATTTTTTTGTCATTTAAATATTTTTAGTGTAAGGCTGCACTCTATATATCGTAACACGCGTTAAACCACGTAAAACGTCATTAAATAAAGAGTCGGTAATCATATATTTAAATAGAACTTTTATTTAAAGTTGCGCATTTTGATGTGACTTCAAATGTGTGACAACCCTCTCTTCCATTGTGTGACGTCATTTATGGACGTCCTCTAAAAGGGCGGCAAATTGGAGACCGCCCCGGGCGGCAAAAGCTCTAGCTACGCCACTGGATCTACCCCCCTCCCACACACACGCAGATTTTACATGGGGGAAGGGGCTACTTTAATTTAAATATTATTTCTTTACTATAGTACTTTACTCTACTATACGACTATTATTAGTATTATACTATAATAATACTATCATCTCAGAGTCAGAGGAACTTCTAAAAGAGTGTCAAGACTCAAGTCAAAATTGAAATCAATGATTGATAAGATTAAGATAAGATAAGATAATGAAAATGCCTTCGGGGATCAATTTTTTTAATTACCACTGCAACTCTAGCATCATTTTTATATTTATATATGTTTTTTATAAAAGAGAATTTATAAACTAATTCCGCCAAAATATCAAACAATGAAAACTAATAAATATTAATTTTAGTGTAGAATTATTTCAGATAATTCTTAACAGTACCAGTAACGTTTAAATTTTTTAAAAGACTAAGCTTGTAAAATGCTGAAATTACGTCGTCGAAACAAACTATAAAAAAAGGAGTGACCTTCGCCTTTCTTCTTGTCTTCATACATTGTTTGAATATAGTATATAGCTTCAAATTCAAGTGACACTGCTATTAATTATCGTAAGTTCTCTAACATATGAAGAATAGCGTAATGATAAATATGGGTTAAAATATCTTCGCTTTTGTATTTATAATGATTCATATATGAATATGGATTTTTATATTGTTAATTATTAGCCTATTTGACTATTTGTGTGAGTGATAGTTGGCACATTCTTTTTCTGATCTTAAAAATTAAAGTCTATTTAAAATTTACTATTACTAATACTAATAACTAATAGTATTAGTATTTATTAATATTACTATTAGTACTATTAGTCTATTAATATTAACTATAAATATAATGAATGATAATTGAATTATAATAGTTTAATAGTAATGCTATTACTAAGAATTACTATTTAATTCACAATTGTCATTCATTTAATTCATTGTTGATAAGTTAGAGTAGATTTGGTTCAGTTTGAGGACTGAATCATACTGAAGGCGAAGGAAGCAAATTCAAAAAAGAGCTGGCATATGAGGCATGGCATATCTATTACTGGAGAATTTTTGTTTTAAAGTTATTTAAAGGATGTTGCTAGGGCTAGTGTTACGACATGTTGTAGCGCTAGCCAGGAAACTGCTGCTACAACATATGTCGTAACAGCAGATGATTCAACAGGATGTTGCTAGCAATTACGACATAACTGTCGTAGCAGCAGACGATTCGTCGGGATTTTGCAAGCGTTACGACATACGCAACTTCTGTGACGACTACTCTTAATCGCTATAACTATAATATCTTAACAAACTCTTCTTTATATTTTATTCGCTTATAAAGTAATACAACATTAATTCTGGGCTTATTTATGTGTGTATTAATTCTAAAATCTAAATTTATGTAAATAGATTTAATATTGGTCTACCGATTATATCAGCCGATTTATTTAGTTTAAGTGTACTGTAAGTGATGTCGATGCCAAGTATTAAAATTTGGCAATACTCCGAATCCCGGTCCCAAATTATTTTACGCTAATAAGGGGAAGTAATTAGATAGTAAGGTTGTTAAGACCGCTCATTTTTGAGGACCGGATAACCATTCAAAAAAAGACCGGTTAACTGCTCATCCTTATATCCGTAATGTTTTGAGAACTAACAAGAGAATGTTGTCGCCTCGCGTCGTCTGATGGCATCAAAGCCCGCTTCCCCCCGCTTGCGTTCAGCTCTTTCCGCATTGCGCTCAATTCATAGCATTTTTTTTAATCCAAAAAATTAACTAAACAGTGATGGTTAATTGTCTTTTTTATATTTTATTTTGAGGACTCGTAGTTCACCGGTCTAAATAAGAGGACAGGTTCAATCGTTCGTTAAAATTAGCAAAGTATTTTTCATTAGTTTCAAAAACCAACGCCTTGCCCCGTCCGTTGTGGGTCTAAATAAGAGGACAGGTTCAATCGTTCATTAAAGTTAGGTAGGTATTGTTCATTACTTTCAAAAACCAACGCCTCGCCCCGTCCGTTTTGACGTCATGTGTGTGATGCTGGTCAACTCGTGTATTAAAATTAATAAAATAATAAAATTATAAAGCTACGGAGTAAACAATGATGATAAAATGGAATTTATTATTTTAAAAAAACATATTTTTTTTCAATCGTCAACTCGCCAGAATAATTGAATTTTGCGATTCACACGTTCACCCTCTCCGTTTTTTTCTGTTCAAATAGGGTTTGAGCTACACTCGCCGTACTGTTAATGTGGTAAACAAATGCCTTTGATAGGCAGGAAAACTGTCACTAAAAGACCGAACTCGAATTTTTTTGGCCGATTAATCGCCCGGTATCTTTGCTACGTCTTTCAAATACCACTCGTAATATAGGTACATGTACTTCACTAAGCGGCGTGCGCCAATACGTTTTTTGAATGCCTGAAATGGACTATAAACCGGTGATCAGAAAATGCGGATAGGTCACGGGGTCATATGCTTTTGTAGCTTTCTTTGTCTTTATAAGAAACAGACTATAATAAATATAAATAGAAACAGCCTCAGCCTTGACCGTTGTTGACATCAAACACGTACTGTTAGTAACTAGTACTATTAGTTGTGAACTTCAGTGAAGCAAGGCTATAACACGTCATGTACGCACGCTTACAGCTTGGAGACTGAAGGTTTGATTAGTTTGAATGCCAACCTAGGCTACTTGTAAGCTGGATCGTGGTATCACTTTTACTCACCGTGACAAAGTGAGAGGGAGAGGCGCGTTACGGCTTGTGTTGTTTTTTTTCACTACGTTACCACTAGTTTTTTGTTTTTTTTGTTGTTGTTGTTGTTTTCTTTTCGGTTACACGGTCCTGCGGTCCTGAATAAAGATGACCGATCCTGATCTGAGGACCGGCTAACCGGTTAACCGTTAACAAGCTTATTAGATAGTACCTGAAACTATGTTATTTATTGATAAAAAAATAGTTCAATTCCTACTAGTTGCGCTGCGGGTCAAACATTGGGAGAAATATTCATCGGAGCAGCTGGTCTACCTGCCATATATATTTTTTTAATGAAATTACGCTGAATTATTAAATAGTAATCAATAACTCACGAAAAATAATTTGGGACCGGGATTCGGAGGATTGCCTAAAATTTAGTATACCGTATATGAAAATGCTCTAGATAGCAAAGATTCGCGCACAATCGCAGGAAACTAAAGAAATAATTAGTTTCGTGTGGAATAATAAATTGTACTCTGTGCAGACCTGTTATTGGATACCATTCCATTCATTTTCATCCTTCAACCTCATTTTCACTCTATTACTATGTTTTGTTCTTGTTGATTCATGCATGAAAGTTGCCCGTTTGCAAAAAAATGTTCACTATAATAATAGTTAAAATTAGCAATTGTAAGTCAAAGCAGAAGGTTGAAAAAGAGTTGTTGTTTTTTGTTTTTTTTTTGGGGGGGGGGTACATTTTTAAAAAGGACAGTTTGTTTTGTTGTGGTTGTGAGTCATATTCATATGTCTTTATTGTCTATGTAGATCATGATCTGGAACTTGTAAACATATCAGTATTACTTCGAATTATCAGAAACTTCGTTTTGGCAAAAAAAATTTGGTAATACCGACAAAAATGCATATTGGTAGACTCTTAAGATTTAATAAACGTATCTGCTTTTCAGAATAACCAGAACAAAAATTACAGTCACCAGCGCATTCATTGAATTGTGATTGAGATGGGTTTAATAAACTAACAAAAACACACACACACAAAAAAACTTTTTAGATACGATCCCACTACCGGATTTATTAACAGGGTAATGGAACTATCACTTCGTCTAGCAACGCTCATGTCAAATATCGATTTTTTAAAAATTATAAACGTTTGTCATTAAGTTTACACCAATCAAGTTTTTTTTAACCTTTGAAATTCATTAATTAGCTGACAATAAAATCTTATTATTAGAACTATTGTTTAGTATTAAAGTAATACAGCATATATTTAACACCAGTCGTAACAGCAGACAACTCACAGGGATGTTTCTAGAGTTACGACATTTCGTAGCACTAACCAAGTCTCGGTGAGTTGTCTGCCATTACTTTGTCGTAGCAGCAGACACTTTGTTTTTTAAAAATGACAATAGAGGATAGAATAGAAGAGCCAATAGTGGCAATAAACTCAATAGTCAATAATAAAGTAGTAATTAGTAGTTATTTTTTTAAATTTAAAGCTTTATATTTAAGAATGCAGGACACAATCCATGCCATAGCCATAGATACACACAAGATGCAATAATAATCTTCTGTATAGAAGGAATGTCTTTAATAGATAAGATAACAGTGGCGTAGCTAGCACTTTTGCCGCCCGGGGCGGTCTCCTCGTTGCTGCCTTTCAAGTGCCGTCCATAAATGACATCAAACACCTGGGTAGAGGGGAGTCTCCCATTTGTGACAATGTCTGATGTAGGGGAAGGAGGGGGTTGTTGTTTTAAACAACTGTGATGTTACATCAAAGCACACAATTTTAAATAAAAGTTCAACCTAGACTTCATTGTTAAATTCTTTAGTCTTTATGGTAAATTAAGTAGACCAGTAACTTTGTTTCTTTTTAAGTTATTAGGAGATTAGGTTTTGATTTCTATTACTTCAAGTTTACATAAGTTTTTTGAGACCTCCTTGTCCCCTGTGGCTGAAAATGCTGATGCACAGTATGAGTTGAGGATGTAAGCTTTGGTCTCATCATTATAGATTTTATTCTTTTGGCCTTTTAGTTAGACTATTCCTGTGGTTCCATTTTTCAGACTCAATATAGGACCATAAGTTTTAAATATTGTCTTTAGAAATTAATATCAGTGGGGTGAGATCAATGTTCTCTTTAAGCTACATAGCCCCACAGCAATCTGCCAAATGCTATTTTGTAGTTTAATGGTTAATTTTGATCATAATAATATTAGGGCTGCGGAAATTATTGTGAATGATTAAAATTATTTTAATCGATAAAAAATTTTATAGATTAAAATAATTTTAATCATTCACAAAGCTGTTGCTCTCCAACTTCGCAACACTGCTGTAAGGGATAACTTCGGTGACGTGCTCTCCATTGGTCTCAGTTACCGAAACATAGTCATACATTCTCATTAGCAATACACTCAGTATATGAATACATCTGGAGTATCTGGTGGCAAGGCGGAAATCGTCATGATGTTCGAAATACTTCCCGCTAGTTTCATCATTTACAATCCCAGTCAACATATATCTATACATATAATTTACCAGAAATTAAAACTAAAGCAAGACATGTGCAAATTAGCATGATGGGTGGCCCTCACTAGGGTCGACCAATCACAGTTTATGTTTGGCAAATTAGGGTGGTAGGTAACAACAACCGCAGAGGGCATATCTCGAGACCAACAATGCGTCGGCGTTCACTCGCCTTGTTTTCATTTCTTAGTGTTGCTGTTGTGTCCATTCTTTCCTCCCGTTCTTTGCCCTATCTATGAGCAAGTCTGCGGCGTATGCTACACCGCGGGTTGCATCTAGTATGCAATATTACTTGACTTATCAAAAGAATTTAATAAAGTTTTAATTTCCTTAAAAAAAACTAAACTTTTTGGCATTTCTGGTCCATCAGTGGATCATGAATTTCCTTTAAGGTAGAGAGGAAATTGTAATAATTAATGGATCTAAATTAGCATGAATAATGGTAAACTCAGGAGTACCTCAAGGAACTGTCTGAGGCCCCTACTCTAAATTAATGATTTACCCATCAGCATCAGGATCTCATCAGTAACACAATTTAGATTATTTGCTGATGATTGCATAATCTATAGAACAATTAAGTAAGAACAAGGATGTATTTACACCCAGAAAATTATGAATTGTTAATAAAAATATCAAAGAATAATTTTCAAAAAAAAAAAACATTTCATTTATTGATAATAAATAATCCAAAATAAAGATACAAAGTACTAAGGAGCCATGTTCCCTACAAGGTTTATTGATTCGTGTGCAAAGTTAAAAAAACTCTTGTACAAAGTTGCATAGTGTCTGTTTTTTGTACGCTATTTTACTAAATTTGCTGTACTGTAATTCTAAACTGCTGTGTAATCAGATAACTGTGCCGCCATGCAGCACAAAGGGAATATTAGCTATAATAAAGTACAAAATTACCATGGCATACCCATGTCATTAAAGTAATTTAAAAATCTAATGAAAATATATATAAAGACATCCATAAAGTATGTCACGCTCCAGAGGGGGGAGGGGGTGTAAGAAAGTATGACAGTTTGTGAGGGGTGAGTTCAGCCATGTGTGACATCACAGTGTTTTATAATAATTTTTAATTATTTTGTTAATAAAATTTTTTTTTTTTTTTTTAAAGTGTGACATACTTTGGGGGAGGGGGTTTGATATTTGTAAAAATAGTCCAAAATAGTGTGACATGCATTATGGACGGCCCCATAACTATCTTACTTTGAGAGACCTTTCCTAGAAATTACATCTTCTGTATGGGACACATCCACAAAAGAAAACAAATATAAACTATAACAAAGTCATAAAAGAGCAGCAAGATTGGTTACAGGAGAATATTCCAAAGTAAAACCATTAGTAATATCATTAAACATACAAACATGTAAATGTGTCATTTCCAGGCACATTATTATCCCACAGGTTGGCTATGTACTAAAGAAAAAACAACTTATTAAGAAGTGCCAATCGAAGGCTGTAGAAAGAATTGCAATTCCTACTTTGATGTGAAACCTGTTACTATACAAGTTGAAGTAACATTCATATTTTGTTATTCTTTATTTTATTGAATACCTGGTGTCCAATTTTCATTACAGGAGCAATGTCCCTCCCGGTTATTTATACACCTATTACAAAATTACAAGCGAGTATTGAAGGACCTCAGAATGGACCATGTGGACAGTTTCATATGGATTTTATGAGGTGTGCCGGTCGAGTAGGAATGGCGAGAGCAAAATATGACTGTAAAAATGAATTGGCCGATTTTCATGAATGTTGCTTTAAAGGAAAGCAGGTATATTATTACAATTTTAATGTGATTGTTATTTATTAATTAATATTTCATATATTTTTTAAGTTGTCTTATAGCCAATTACTAATCAACTTTTGGGCAAGATTGCTAGTGGCCTATGACATAGTTTTGGTGTTTAAGGTTAGATCGGGGTGTTAGTAATTTAAATTTAAATGTTGCTTGAGTGTAGGGCTGTCAATTTTGTTGAAAAATGCTGCCTGGGTACCCGTCCAAATTTCAAACGGGTACCCGGGTTACCCGTTCGAAACATCGCATAATTTTCCCGGTCATGACTGCTATACAATGCTACCTTCCATGCACTTTATTTCACACATTAACCCCACGGCCGATATCTAAAAGTGACGTCACGTGATTTTGGTCGATTTATACCCCCCCCCCCCCGCGTCATTGTCACAAAAACTTAGAACCCCCTTAGAACAAAGATTTGCAGCCGTCCCCGTCCCCCCATAAAAGCTGTACCTCCTTTTTGAAAATGAGCATTTGTGAAATAACTTTATTGTTACTTAAGTTTGTATTTAATGTGAAGTTGAACTCTATTACGATACACGTGTAAATCTTTGTAAATAGTCATTAAATAAATAGTAAGCATTCAAGTTTTTAAGTGGAACTTTCATTTTAAGTTGCACGTTTTGATGTGACGTCACATTTCTAAAACACACACCCCCTTCGTCACAAATGTATGATCGCCTCCTCCCTAGGTGCAAAACGTCATTTATGGATGGCCTCTTACCAATCTTAGACTGTTACTGTTAGTAACTAATTTATTGACTTTTAAAAAATTACAAATTTTGGTGTATTATTTTTTTTTTTTAATTTGGACAAGGCACACGTGGTAACGAACACCCAAAACACAATGGATTGAAGGGAGAAGAAGGGGTAGATAAACAACGTCTACAATCGGAAATCCTATGTCGGCGTATTTCAAAGTAACTTCAATGTCAAAGTAGGGATGTTTTTATTAACAAAACCAAAAATTGCCTCATTTATCTCTATGCAGTCCCTCCCCACGGCCGACGACTTACCCATTTGAAATATAATTGTTAGTAACAAATTAATTTATTAACTTTAAATACTGACAACCTTGTACATCAGTTTTTCTAGGTCAACACGTGTTAATGAACACAAGAAGCACAAGCGAATGCAAGGGGTGTGGGTTATATGAATGAAGGGAGGAGAGGGGGGGTAGATAAATAACATTAGCTAGTATCAATCGGCGTATTTCAAAGCGAAGTTACTGTCAAAGAAGGGATTTTTTTTACTAAAAACAGCCGCTTTTATCTCTAACATCATTATTTTTGGCAGAGGACTATTGTTTTCCTTATATATATATGATTCTTTTAAAGCGCCAAAACCTTTTTGTGTTTGCGATTTCGTTTCACGTTGAGAGAAAAGGGTGTATCAAAATACATTTCCCGTTGACAGATATTTCTCCTTAGATGTAATTTACAGCATTTATTTCAAACAAACATTTTCATTTGAAAAATTATTTTGAGAAACACAATGTTAAAAAAAAATCTGAATGGAAGCCAAAGTTTGGCCTCCGTTTATATAGACATTGAAGTTACATTTTCAAGGGTACCCGGGCGGAATTTTACTACCCGGGTAATCAGATGGCAATGGGTACCCGGGTCCTGGGTACTCGTTGACAGGCCTACTTGAGTGTAATGTGTAATTGTGACTATGTATATAATTAACAAAATAATTATGCAATGACTTTACTTCTTTAAAAAAATAATTTGCAGCTTTCATTATTACCAAAAGATCTCTATTTGAGAAATAAAATTGGAATGTCAACATTGTATCACTTTTTTTTTTTTATTTCATGTTTTTAATAATAATAATAATAATAATAAAATGATGATTTATATAGCGCTGTATCCCAGCAAGGAGCCAGGCTCACAGCGCTTTACATGGAAACAAAAATACATATATAAATAAAAAGAAACATTCATAGCATATTAACTACATTTTTGGAGGTTATAAGTTCCATTTAACTTTAGTTATGAAGTTGAGGGTTGTAATTTGCATTATTTCAGATTGAGCGTGTAAGGTTAATGGATAAAGAGAGGAAAAGACAAGGCAGACCCCACCTGACACCACTTGGTAAAGATATTCCTGAAAAGGGGTATTAGATTCTGTCAACAAATTTATGTCTGTACTGTGTATATATACTGATAGTATGAAAGCATGACTACAAAATCAGTGCTAAGTGGTATACCTGATATGGACCACCAGTTGAAAAGAATTATTAAAATATAGTTATAAATAAAATCCAACAATATGTTTTGTGTCATTACTTTTTGTTAGTTTAATTATTTTTTTCCAATGGGAAACTGTCAGTTTCTAAAGGGACAGTTGCATTATTATTTTTATTACTAAAGTAAACTCCATTCAACAGGATGACTCTTTCCATTGTAAAATATCTTTTTCTTAACTTTGATCCATACAATCAAACTGGATATTAACTGTAAGGGTTCTCAGCTCTAATGACATGTTTGATATGACCTTACTTCACCACAAAAACAAGAATGCAATTTAAAATATTACTTTACAAAATAAAGCTAAAATGGTTTTAAATATATATGTAAATATTCAGATGTGTTAAAAAGTGATAAATAGTTATGAAATTTTTAAAATTTGATTCTTTAAAAATTATAAAACGTTTATATTAATCCATAATAATTATTATTTCATGTTATAAATGCAACATACCCCAACTTTGTGAACAGCTACATAATAATATCTATCAGTCAAAGTAAGTTCACTTTTTGAGTTGTTAGTCTCTGTACATCCGGAGGGTCATGCCTACTGATCTTCAGAAATTATTTCATTACGTGCAGTCAAAGAGTAAACCATCTTTAGAAAATTTGGAAATCTCTCATAATGGAGCGGTCTTTTAGCTAACCTTGGTTTAATTTAGTAACAATAATCTTACAGACAAAAGTTGCATTTATGTTAAATCTTATTTAGCCTAAAGAATTGTTTCATGTGAAACATAATTAGTAGGTCTAATAGATGAACTATCAAAAGGTTTAGACAATAATGATCAAATAGATATAATATTGCTAGACTTCTAATAGGCATTTGACAAAGTTCACCACCTTAGTTTACTTAAAAAACTTAAATACTTTGGAATCTCAGGTCCCTTACATCACTGGATCCGAGACTTCCTTTTGGGTAGGGTGCAAACTGTAATAATTAATGGATCTAAATCTGAAATAATAAAGGTTAACTCAGGATTTCCACAAGGAACTGTGCTAAGTGACACTAAGTTCCTTACTCTTTTTAATTTATATAAATGATTTACCCAACAACATCTCAGCAAGAACAAAAGTAACGGTTATTTGCTGATCATTGTATAATCTCTAGAACAATTAAGTCAGAACAAGATAGCAAAATTTTACTAAAAGACTTAGAGGAATTAATAAAATGGGAAACAAATGGAGTGTGTCTTTCCACCCAGAAAAGAGTCAACTGCTAAGAGTAACAAAGAAAAAGAAACAAATAAATTCAAAATATTTCATTCATGGAAAAGAACTAACCCAAACTAAAGATGCAAAACACTTAAGAGTCATAATAAATGAAAAACTATTATGGAATCCCCATGTCAATGAAGTTATTAAAAAAATCAAACAAAACCTTAGGTTTTATAAAAAGAAACCTTTACAAATGTAATAAAGATATAAAACTAAAATGCTACCTTACCCTGGTGAGACCTGTATTAGAATATGCATCTTCTGCATGGGACCCATCCACCAAAGAAAACATTGAAAACTAAAACAAATTTTTAAAACGAGCTGTCAAATTCATTACTGGAGAATATTCAAGAGTGACAACCATAGGAACATAGTTAAATCATTTGGGCGTGGATGGGTTGCCTGAAGATAACAGAAAAGCCAACAATTTATCAACATTTGAAACTTTAATAAGAATGCAGTACTCAACACAAACTATAGATAAACGTAGGACGCAATTATCTTCTGTATAGAAGTTAGAAGGAGCGTCTGTAACGTATAAGATGATAAGACTTGATTGCATATATTGATATTGTCAATATTGTCTTTTTTTTTTTAAATTGTCATTGAACACATTGATGAGTCATTTTGCTCTTTCCATTTTTCCTTAATAATAAACTATTAAACCAAAGAATAATATAAAAACAATATGCCATCGATTAATATTAATTCTATAATATCAGACTTGTTTTCTAAAAATTTCATAACTTTGAAAAATTAATAAAACATTAATAATTAAATTTTATATTTAAAAAAAGTTCCCGCGAACCGGATTCGAACCAGTGACCTAAGGATCGCTCATTTTCATCTACAGTCCTCCGCTCTACCAACTGAGCTATCGCGGGGTTGTCAATAACATGGAACATAAGGTACATATTACAATACTCTTAAATTCTTTTCTATTGAAAATTAGAAAAGTTTCATGTTGGGTTTTTTTAAGATGGCGACCAATGGAGAAAGCGAAAGTAACATCCCTGATTCAAGTGTTGGTAGTCATACATTTCTTTTATCTAGTTATTTAGATGAAGTAGAGGGTAGTATCGAAGCGCTGAGACGTAAAGCTGTAGAATTATTACAAGAAAGAGACACTCTCATTACAATTCTTTCCCAGCTTGAGGCTGAAAGTTTAGATGGACATGTACCAAAAGGTAGGCGTTACGGCGGTCGGGTCGTGATGTCATTCAATGAAATGAATGATATCAATGATATGCAATGAATAATGAATTGTAATTGATTAATATAATTTGTGAACCACCAAACCATGCATAGGCTGGTGTACTGCGCTTTTTTTCATAAGTAAACAAAATATTTTAAAAATAATGAAACTGGGAATAACCGAATGTAGGTAGGGGGAAAAGAAGTTTAAGTTTTAAGAATGAGACTGAGTACTATGATAGTACTATGTAAAAAAAAACTGGCTAATTATCGTTGTACGGATCCAAGATGGTGGCCGCGTTGAGGACGGTAATATTGCTAGGGCGGAAACTTTATACACCGCCCAATTTAAGATAAATTAGTTAAGTTTTAACATTTTTATAAGTGAATGTTTCCAAAATGGAAGTAAATAAAAAGAATTTAGGGTTAGGTTTAGTTGTAGTGCTTCAGAAGTTTGCATATAAACAAAGATGGCAGCCGGATCCGCTAAACGATAATTTACCAAAAAACTTTATTTTTATACTTTAGTTAAAATAATTAAATTAAAGTTACTTTTTATTACCGTTAATAAAGTATAATAAAGTTTATTATACTTTGGTAAATTTTCGTTCAACGGGTCAGGCAAAATTATGGTCTTTTCCGGCCTTCATCTTTGACTTTGTTGCTATGCAAGTAACAAAGATGGCGGGCGTTTTGATAGTCCTAACTAACTGAAACTGAGGGAAAAATGCTGAAAATGAAATTGAAATGGGCTAGGCAATGGTCTCAATGGAAGATAATCACGAAAAATACACTTTTATCACTTACTTTTAAATTATTCTAGAGTTATATCCTTACGAAATATCACTAGAAAAACATTTAAATCAGCAAACCACCAAATAAATATCCAACGCGATCTTTGCGCTACGGTGGCAAAACCAAAAGAGCGAACCTTCAAATTCTTGGGCTTATGGCATCACTCACTATGTCAGTAGTTTCGTGTTCGATGATTCGTATCTAGTAATTATAAGTGGAGGCGTTCCTCCCCTTTGATCCCTCCCCCGTTTCTTTTTTTATTTTGAGGAGGAATTATACCCTGCCTTTATTTTATTATTTATTTATAATTATTATAAGAGGAGGGCAAACTTCCCCTTACACCCCACCCCCAGTTTAAAAATTTTTTTTAAGGGGAAAGTAACCGCATCTTAGCAACAGTACCGTCCTAGACTTGTCGACCATCTACGACCGCCATCTTTGATCCATTAAACTATAGCTAGCCAATATTTGATAGTAATTTGATATAATCATATTATATCATATAATATATATACATTATTTTTTTATACATATATATATATATACACGCCTAACATAAGATATTATTATTAATAGATATGGTTTTATATTTATGGTAATTTCTTATTTCAGCGCAATTTATTTTTCGAGTAGTTTAAAACCAAAAAATCAACTAAACTTACTATGAAATATATTTTAATATTAAAATATTACATTTTTGTTTAAATTAAACTGCCGTTTTATAATTTATATGAAATAAAAAAGTGTATGCTTTATACATCTTCTGTGATTTACGGCGCCATTGTTGCATGCCGATTGAGAAATCTTCTTTCTTAAAAGTTATTATTTTAGGTGTTGCCCAATTGGATATTTTGGTTCATAAACCTGAGTTGCGAAGGTGGCACTAGCCTGGGTAAATAAATAAAAAAGATTTATCATAAAATATTAATGAAAAATATAATCATATAGACTTATTTATTTACATTTTAAAAATAAAACTGTGGAGGTACTAATTTTATATACTTTATTTGGGGTGGGGGAATTCGGAAATGCTTTATCGTAAATGACTTTACTGTCTGGTGACGCTTCTGAATCTGATTAGTATTTAGCTTACTGCTAACATGAAAATTTAGTTTGGTCTGGTGCCGTGAAAGAAATGAAATTATCTGGCCAAATGTGGTTAAAAGTATGAAAAAAAAAACAACTTCTGCTAGAATTCGGATTCTCAAACCGGTTTTTTAAGTTAAAAACCCCTTAAAGTCATCAAAACAAATATTTAATCATTAAATACTTCTTTTGTTACTTATTGAATATGTTTAAATTAGTAAAAGTAAGAGAGTTTATTCTTTTGCTATACAAAAATAAATTGTGCTAAAATAAGAAATTACCATATTTATTTACAGGCAGGAGTGTGTAGATGTATATATTAATTCTACAATCTAAATTTTTAAAAATATTTAATTAACGTCACCGCTTTTCAGTACAAGTAGTACAAAAATTACCATTACCAGCACTCTCATTGGTTTTTTTTTTTTTATTTAATTTTTTTTTTAAATTTGCAGCTTTGGGGTTTGAATTTGGCACCAGTAATTCCCGAAAATTTGATATTGTAATTTTGTTGACAAAATGGTGACCTCCACTTTTTAATTTACCAAGGTGTCTTTGTTTCTTTTATTATAGCTGATTATTGATGCCAAAATAAATTCAACTACTGCCCATTATTTAATCCCAACATGTTATCTCAATCACTTCTAAGCACAAAAACCAAAACCCTGAAATACTAAGCAAAGGGGGGGGGGGAGATTTCTGCCAAGAACATGAACCCCCATGTTAAGTGAAAATATTTTTAAACACCTAAATGAAATTTTTTTTTTTAAAACACACACCAAAAAAAAAGAGAAAATTGGATGAGCTTTTCAAAAATGTTTAGGCATAGGTTGATGCAATTTTATTCACAAATATATTGTATATAAATCTGGAAAAGTGTTGATTTTTTTTCAATTTATATCAATTTTTTTGGGCATCGACCTCCGTTGTCTGTCACCTTATATTAATTTATTGTTTCATGAAACATTGAGAAAAATCTTATCCACTGACCAATACACTTTTGTAATTGGTTACTTGAGTTTAATCATGATGTTGATGTAAAGGAATTAATATATGTCCTCATTAGTAACCTCCTTCCACTGGGTGTCTTTCTGGCTGTTTGCTGTGGATCAGCGTATCTGTTTATTGCAGCAATTAACAACTCTATTATGGCAGAGTTCATGAAAAGCTTGATTCAGTGACAGCTTCTCCTTCATCACTCTCATTAGCATCACTCTGATCAGATTTATTTATTATCAGTATCACTATCAAAGTCTATTGCATTTTGGTCTGATTCCTCCTAATTGTTTGAATTATTAACTGCTGCATAATTGGACTTTGAAGCAGCAGAGTGAAGAAAATGAAAGGCCATTGTAAAAGAATATTCAGAAACCACATGTTCAAATTTCACCAAATAGAGTCCGACTTCTAAGCCACACGGCTTTTGAACCGTAAAGGACATAAACATCCAGGTTTTTTTTAATTGTTCAATTAAAAATTGAATTTTTTAAAAATGAATGTTTGAAAGTTGAAGGTAATTATAGGTCAACTTTAGTGATCAATAATTTTTTTTTTAATGCACCTGGTTAATTGTGTCATTTATAACTTATTCAAATTTCATGATTGTAGACCCTAGTCCTAGGAGCCTAGGCAACACTTTATTCAAGATGGTTACCCCATCTAATATGATATTAGATCATACTTTTATTTTGAGCACAGGTGTTTGATAATTAACTATTATATATGTCGTCGTAGTTGTGTTTGTACGAAAACATTTAGTTAAGTATATATGATGATGATTTAATTTATTAGGATATTAGAGCTAATACTATTTGCTTTATTAGTTTTAAGTAAGATAGTGATAAGTTTTATTATTTTAAAATAATAACTATATTATGTTGTTTTTTTTACCCAATGCCACCGAAAATATTTAATTTAATGTATTAAAAATATATGATTAATTATAATAAATTTAAAAACAAAAGAAAAGCTACATTTTTAAAGAAAATATTTTTAAAATTATATTGTAATAATTATATTTAAATATATTCCCTATTAATATTATATATTTTCTTATTAAATACAAATATTATGAGTGTTATAGCAAAGGCAAAAAAGGGGGCACTAAGGTGGATGAAAACACCATTGTGAAACAAGTAAGAAAAACTCAAATGAGTATTTAAGCGCATTTTCTAACAAAGAATTGATTTTTTTTTATTCAAGGGAAATCATTCTGGATTACTTTAAAAGTCATTTCAAACCAAACAAAACAATAGCTATCAACTGCTCACTATGGCAAATTTTCTCTTTGAGGTCATATCCCCTCACGCTAGGTCACACCAAGAATGTGTCAATATAACGCACACGCACCGTGAAACATTAAGCATTCACAAAGCGGGAAAACCCCACTAACTATCATTCTATATTACAATACATTACCGTCTTTTCAAATCAATAATTGTGAAACTAAATATAACAATAGCTTTCTACAAATTGTTTCTAAAATTAATCAACCCGTAAAAACAAAGTTTTTTACTACAAATCCCTTATATATGAGACAGAACTAAAAGTATCTTTATATATAATTCATGTAAACGACCATGTGCAAATAAGCATGATGAATTACCCCTGCTGCGGTCGAAATATCACAGTGGGCAAGCGGAGTGGGATGAAATGGAAAAAAGGTGGGATAGGGGTTGTGGCAACAATGCTTCTTGGATTCATTTGCGTTGTTCCCTCACAGAATAACATATGTTTTGTGGTGTAGTGGTTATCTCATCCGCCTTGCACGCGAAAAGTCCTGGGTTCAAATCCCAGATCAAACAATATTAAAACAAAATTAAATGTTTTTTTCTACCTGTTCTTTTCCCCATTTTTTGCAAACATGACTAACCCTAGAGTCGGAAAATCACAGTTTATGGTTGGCAAGGGCTGGTAGTAAAGGGTGGGGGCAGGTAACAATAATCGCTGTGCACATGTCTCCAAGTTTACTCGCTTTTTTTCACTACTTCATGCTGCTGTTTGTGTCCGTTCTGTCACACTCCCCCCCGCCCGTTCTTTGCAATATCTATGACGAGCAAGTCTGCGGCGTATGCTACGCCTCGGGTCATCTTGTTGACTATATTCAAAATAATATGCACTACAAACATTTACAGACTGAACTCCCCTTGCTGTAAAATGGGGGTGGGGGTGTGGTCACCAATGGCTGGACTGAACTCCAGCGTCACGTGGAGGAAGTGAACAATAGCTGACGGCGACAGAGTTTCATTGAGATAAACTAAAAGTGCATTAATTTTATTACGGTACATTCAAATCAATCGATCTGAGATTTTGATGCAATGTTAGGTGACACAAGTCTATGTGTGAAATTTAAGCTCGACAACACGAGAAGTGGGTCATTTTTTACTTTTGTTTTTCCACCTGATGGTAGCCCACGACACGATTAATTTAAATGTAATCGTTAACTTTAAAATAATTATAAATTAATTTCCTTAATAAATCGTTGATTGCAATTAAAGCCAAATGTCTCTGGGGAAGTAACAAAAACAGGTATTTGGTTGGTTTTTTTTTAAATTGAGCTATTTCCCCCTGTCTCAACTACATAGAAAAATGTCATTTGAACTTTTAAAACTGTTTTACTATGTTCCTCAGTGATACAGATCCTGCTATCTGGATTATTATATTGTTTATTAATTTATTTTGTAATAAAGTGAATAAAAAAAATTTATTAAATTTTAATCAAATTTTTATCTATTAGAATTATTTTAATCGATATTTAAAAAATTAAATATTTAATATTTAATCGAGAAATTAATCGTTAATTTCCGCAGCCCTAATTAAAATTAATTTTGTAAATGTAGTTCAACACCCAAAGTAAATCAATATAAAAATCTCAGGATAATGATAAACTTTGTTCATTGAAGTTACTTAAGTCTAGTAAAACTCTTCTATTTCAATACTTACATTACAAGAATTTTTGTGTGCAATGTTGCAAATATTATTAATTATTTTTCATGTGATAAAGATGTCAGTGATAATTTAAAAATTAAACAATTTTATACTGATACTATTTCTTTTTTCCTCCCATTTTCAGATGACTGCCAAGACATTCTTCTTAATATTGAAAGATTGAAGCAGAGGTGCTTGAACGTTGAAATTAAAATTCACACTGTGCGCACTCCAGAGCAAGAAAGCTCTTATTCCAAAGTTAACTCTTTAGTCCGGGCTCTTGAACAGTTATGCGTGGATGAAGATCCAAAAAATGAATCGTATCGGCATCAAGCTAAAAATTATCTCAATGCCTGTATTTCTGATAACCTTTCAGGTGGATCAGTGGACTATAAATTTCAAGGGCTGATATTAGGTTGTAAACTGGAAGATCAAAAGAATATCCGCCAGCGATTAGAATGTTTAGTCAAAGGTCGCTGTCATGAAAATTACTTTGAAGAGGTTTTAGAGAGTGAAGGACTTTCTACAGCTACAAGTTCTTCTCAAAACCCTCTAACCAGTCTATCACTTCAAGAACGAAATACACAAAAATTTGAACATTTAGGAATTGAGAGTAAAAGTCACAGTGAGCCATCATGAACAAATTCATGTAAGGAGTGAACCTACCATTTGAAAGACTGACTAGCAATATTACTATTATTGATTAAAAAAATTCTTATTAAATTTTAAATTGTATGTGCAACTATAATAGACATAACACTCCAAGTTTAAAAGATAATTGCATTGTTGTTGTGTCTGTCTATTTATCTGAACAGTTCAAGCACAATGTTTTTGTTATACCATTCTATTGTCCTCTTATTTATTGGGGTAGAAAAAAAGGTCAAATTTTCAGGTCATCCCAGTAATGAGTATATAACAGTAATAAGTATATTTTTAATTTATTATAATTAGAAGCTACAGCTTTTACAAAAATATTTTTTTTACTCCATGTTGATGGGTAAATATTGATCATCTTCAAGTATTTAGAAATTAGAACTGAAGAACAACACAAACAATTTAATAGTAAGAATACAAAACCATATTGACAGTTCAGTACATATATGAAAGAAAATGGGAGCTGTATTGAAATAAGATCCCAAAATGTCAAGAAATAACATTATTTATAAAATATAATTTAAAACCCTTATTAGGAGTTGAGATAAATCTTTGATTATATAATATATACTTCAGAAAGATGGCATTGAATGAAGAAAACTAGGAAAAAGCTGAAATACACTTAAACATCAGTAACACAGATCATAAGGCAGATGACATGGGTCAAAAGTTTCCAAACTACTGCCCGTGGGCCATCCGACCCCTGGAGACCTTATTAATCTAAAAAAATACTTTAAAAAGATACTATTTTTATATGTAGTTGAGGGTTGTTAGTCTGTCCCCAAACTGCTGTTTGACATTTAAATCGGCCCTTCGGCAGAAAAGTTTGGAGACCCCTGACCTAGGTAATAGTTTGTTCATTTTAATAACTGTAATTAGTCAAGTGATGGCCGAGTTAATAATACAATAAAGTACATGTCACTTTATTTCTAAGGATATTCAACAGGTTTATTTCATCAATCCAAAGAATACACAAATCAACAATTCAGTCCTTGCTCTAAGCTACCTCTACACTATTTCACACAGATGAGTCCAGCGTGTCCGTAACTCTTTACGTCAGTCAACTCCCTGTGCTGTAAAACACGGGTATGTGGTCAGACACTCTGTGTGAACTACAGTCACACTCTAGCAAACGGCTAGTCATCCCAGGCCTCTGAAAGCCAGCCCCCTCGCTAGCAAATACATATTGTTTGCCATAAGCAAAGAAAGAAAAGAAAACATCACATATGACTAAATTAACTAAATAGACCTGCTTATCATCTTAGACTTTTAATTTTACAAAATGCAAAATTGCATTTAATGATCAGGAATAGTTTTGAGTAGCCTTTTGTTATGATTTCAAAAAAATCTGTCATGTTAAAATATGTTCTACTTAATATTAACTATAAAATGTCAAATTCTACAGACCTTAGGAATGTCTCTCAATGTCCGTGTTTGAATGATGGGTGATATAAGCTGACCTGCGGTAGGTCCGCTCTTGCAAAGGGCTGAGTGTCTCTGCATTGCCCTGTAGAGATGACGATATCATCCTAGCACTTTTGCTCTCCGATGTGGTATCTGGCCGAACTACCTCTTGTCTCTGGAATTAGATCTGTCAGTGGTGCCTTCCCCAGAATCGGACCTTTTCTGTTTGAAGTTTTCTCTACACCTCTGGTCAGGGGTGCAATCTGTACACGTGTCCACGTTGATACACCATGTTCCTTACGGATCACGGATGTTCATTTGCTTGCTTGTAAGTTATAAGACAGGTCTATTGTCAAGTCTGTTATACTAATGTTCCCGTGTTTGGTCATGTTTGTTATTGTCTGTGACTGTAGTCCCTAAGCCACTCTGTCATGCAGAATCTGCGGTTTGCAATACTTCATATTTACAGCACTTGATGGGCTGTCACTGAGCATGATGTTTTTGATGTACAGGGGTGGAGTGACACTATTTTGGGCTGGAGTGAACCTCTCAGTTGTCTCAGACCCCTGGGCTGTATTGACACAAGTTTCCACGTTACCAAGTATACCTGGGGTTTCCAGGAATTGAGTTCCCTTTTTGTGGGAGACTTACTTCTTTGGCTTGGAATGTTTGGGTGATGCTGGATGATCAGCAAGCTGAGAATTTAGATTCAGTCTGATCTGGTGTTATAGATTTATTGTACCTTTCCCAGAGTCCTAAAACTTGCTGCTCTATGTAGGCCATTAGTTGGGTTATCAACTGTGGGAGGTCGGGAGCTGTTAGGGGTGTTGTTAGGGGCTGGGCAGTGGTGGCAACATCAGAGAAGTATTCTCTCATCCAGCGTTAAGCCTCCTTGACATCTTCATATGAGCTGCCAGTGTCAGCCAGCAATATGGAATATGGTCATATGTCACAACATAGGGCGGCTGGTTGAAGGCATCTCAGAGCATGTTATCTGCCAAGATGCCAGGTCCGGCAGAGTTCGCCAGTTGCACTATGAGACTAGTAGTTTCTCTGGGGTATTTATCTCCTCAGGTGCCAGGTCCAATGTCTTGGTGGGTACACCCCTCGAAGGCGCCCAAGTGCCATGTGACCTCTGAGGCTGGGGGCATGAGCTGCAACTGCAGAAACAATCGAGCTTCTTTGAGGACTTGCTCCGCTCCATTATCAATCCTAAACCATGGTAGCTTGGGAAGCCAGTTTATCTGAAGCTGCTCTACTTGTTGAACTCTTTTCTGATTGAAAACAATGTTGTAGTCGTAGAAGTTATATCCTTACATTAGTTACATCAAATGATCCTGTCAACGCCAACTAGCCAAGTCCCTTAGTTCTATGGATATCAAAACAGTTTTATTCCCAAATACACAAGTGTTATGTTGTTCCTCTCTCGCTACGCTCCCTCTACATCACATGTCACTGCCCTACCTGTCATGTCCCTACTTTTTACATCACTCAACTCCCTGAGCTGTAAAACACGGGTATGTGATCAGTCGCTCTGTGTGAACTCCAGTCACACTCTAGCAGATGGCTATATCACATATGTATTAATGTCATATACTTTGACATAATTCTTAAAATTTGCCAACTGGTCTACTTTGTTGAATGTACAGTAGCATTTTTTTTTTTTTAATTTACTTGGTACTACAGTAGCCTACAAAGTTTGCAACCAAATTGTATTGAAGCATGTCACCATATGTAGGCAACTTATTTTATAACTCCCTTTGCTCAAATTTTAAAGTATTAAATTCTTATTGAAATATGAATATGATTGTTTTGTTGTATTCTTAAATTTTTCAATTGGCATAGCAGAAGAAAGGAACTTAAATACCTATACTGCACCATTTCATACAACTGGATAATGGATAACCTTTGATGTCCTCTTTAAGGATTTATGCCAGAATATTTTATGATTATGGATATTTGTTTAGTTATAGTTTTAAAATTGTTTATTTTCTGCTAACCTTTTAACTAGACTGCTCCCACTTAAGTGGTTGACATAATTTTGTCTACTAACGCCCACCTTTTGTCACAGGACAAAAATATAAGCAGTAGTAGTCATCAACATGTCTTTGTGAGCAGCAACATCAAATATATTGCTAAGAGTTGACAACCAACAGAGGCTAGAATTTCTAGCAAAGTAAAAAGCAAATCGTTACAAATTAATGAGAATAAAAATCAAAGTTAAATGTTTTCCTTCGTGAAGAATTATTCACCGATACCCATGTGCACTGTACTTTGAATCAATTTATATTTCAGTCAGAAGTACGTCTAAAATGTGTAGCACGGATCACATACTCATGTAGTCAAAATGTTTCATGTTTATGGTATGTCCAAGTATTTATAAAATAATTGACAAGAGGCTGGAGAGGGGTTATCTACTACAGCCTCTCGTGATGAATATTTTAGCATTAATATTACAAATATAAAACATATATGTGCCTGTGTGTTTATATGAATTAGAAATCCAGCCACTTAAAAGAAACATGAGTATAAATTATAAAGAAAAACAAATCAGATACAGATGCACAACAGTTTAATCTCACTCCAGTAACAAATCTGGACAAAAAATACAAGCCGTATCCAGCAGTAACAATCAGGGCATAAATTTAAAGGCATATACATCATAAAGTATAGTAACACTTAGTGCAGCTTTATTTGTCTATCTTAAGTTACTTGAGAAATCAATTGAAAATTTGAAGTAAGCTAAGCAAAATGTAAGAAGATAAAAATTTTATATCTCCCCTCTCCTATAATAAGGAAAAAAGATCAATTGGTAGATGTGGAGAAAGAACAAAAAATGGCCCAAAAAAAACTATAACATCAAACTTATCTGTCAACACTCAATGACTATGAAGTGTTAAAAATACCATGTGAAACTTAATGCTAGTGAATGATGCATAATGAAATCATGTACATATGAAAAAAGCAGGAATGATGAGCTATTGTTTGTCATTGATTATGTAGACATGGGCTCTGCTGCTGCAGCACCATCAGTTTTCTGAAAAAGGAAATAATGTAATTATAACTAAATGGCATATCTTTTGTCATTAGGTCATTTTTAAAAAAGAACTTTGTATTTTTTCAGTAACCCTCAACTAAATTTACATAATGCAATCCAAACAAATGTTAATAGTTATTGCAGATTCTAACTTTGCATTAGTGAGATACAGCACAGATATAGTTAAACCCGTATTTAATTTTCTACAGATCAGAATTTAAAAAATTCTTAAAATACTTTATATTAATGATATTTATAGTATTAGCATGTTACATAGACTTACTTCAACTTCACTAGAAACTTTGTCACCATTAATCGGAGTCTCTCCATTGCCATTCACCTTAATCTGGACATCACCATTTTCCTTCAATGCAGAATCCCCTGCAGCCCCATCCTCCTGACGAATTTTCTTTATCTCCAAAGCAGCAGGAGCTTCTGCATCATCCTCAGGTTTCCTCTTAAAAATATATTTCAAGAAATGTTACATATAACAAAAATTTTAAGGCATCTCACAAATGACTTATATCAATTACACACTCCACCTATTTCTTACCTTCTTCCTAACCAAATGAGCTATATCTGAAGCTTTTTTTTCTCCATTCTCATCAACATCTGCACCTGCACTTGCAGCACCAAAGTCAGCTTTTTTAGTAGGAGAACCAAAGCCCTGAAATAAATAATTTATGGTAAATTTCCATTTCCATCATAGTATACCTGTGTGATTGTCAATGATAAGACCATAATTTCAACGTGTTACCTTTGTGGTTCCTGAAAGCCCTAACATTTCTTTTGCCACTTCCTTCATTTTTTCCATATCTGTTGCCTCAACCTGAGTATCTTCAATCTAGAATAAAATGTAGTAAAAAAATGTTGAAGTTTGTTGGATAATTTTTTATTTCCTTTAGTATTGTGAATTTGTTTTTAAAAATTTTAAAAAAAGGTAAAATGAGGCACTAAAAATGAATATAACTTTTGTCAATAGAACTCAATTTTATTGTAAATGAACAACATTCCCACTATAAACAGATGTATACATAAATAAGGGATAGATTGACCAATTTAAAAAATCATGTTAAGCCTGGTCCCTTTTTGGACTCAGGACGTGTTAGCGCATTTTCGTATTATGTATCAGTACTTATGTTAGATATCAGCATTATGTAGTTATCAGTAATTGTGTTTAGATTTTAGAGGAGAACGCGCACACACACACCAACAAACAATTAATAAACGGGAAATTATTACAAGCGCCAAAGTTATGAAATATCTTCTCCCAAAGCGTTTTTCTACGTGCTACACGTGGAAAGCAGTGATCCTCAAAGTTGTGAAACCGTGCATGTTTCTTTTCTAAATGAACATTTAAAATGCATTAATCGAGTAACTGAGTGTTGATGCACAAATGGCAGGTCAGGACATACAAAAAAACATATATACATCATGGGTCTAAAACATATATACATCATGGGTCTAGGACTTTCATACTTCCAGGAGCTCTACTGCCACTACAAGAGGTCGGATCGAGTAACTGAGTGTTGATGCACAAATGGCAGGTCAGGACATACAAAAAACATATATACATCATGGGTCTAGGACTTACGCTGAGATCTAGGGTGATGACAGACGGACGGACGGACAAAACGGATACAATAGCGCATTTCGACTTCTCGAAAATGCGCTAAAAATAAATGTAAAGTTACCTTATTTCTCATTTCAGGTATTAAATCTTGTAGTTCTTTGATCTCATCTTTGTACTTTTTCAATTCATCAGTTTCATGGTTTTCTGAAAAGTTGAAATTTTCAGCATCCCATTACACACTACCTTTAAATTAAGTTCTTCATTTGTGATCTCAAACAGTCATAGATGGAACACACATGTTTAGGGTGCTTAGAAAGGGTTACAACAAAATAACGGCAGGATATAAAAAGTTGAAAAATTTGATGAGGAAAAAAAAAAGACACCTCAAACTCCTGTGTAAGTAAAAGGAAGGTCTATAAAATCAAATCATATTTTTGCACAATGCCCCCACCATCTCTATATGTACCCTTTCACTATCTCAAAAAATATAATTTCAGGACAATGTATTTTTTGTAGAGCTCATGGGCAGGGTTATTGGCATAGTTGTATGAGTATGAATGAAGATTAAATAGCTATGTCTTGTACTATATATAGAGCAAGGTTTACAAATCACAGATGCAATGTTCCCTGTGTGGCTGTGCAGCTTTTTGACCATCGCCGCAGGTTTTAATACCAGTAAAGCAAACTTTGATAATATATCTGTGCATTGGCTTTAAAATTTTGCCCCAAAAAATCAATGCTGTGCAATTTAGCACACTGACCGACAAACCTTTGAGCTAACAATGCACAGAAGAAGATATAGCAATGAAAGTTGATTAAATTTCTATTTGAAATTTCCAGCTTTTGAAAAACTCAATATTCTGATACTTATAGAAATTAAAATGTACCTTTGTTATCAGCATTAATCTCTTGCTCATCAACTAGTTTTGTCAAAGATGCTGTGAATAAATATCATGGTACAGTTAGTTCAAAATAAACCTTCACCACTTTTGTAAGTTGCGAATTAAAAATTTTTTTGACAGACTTTGGTAAAAAATAAAATTTTTGACAGACTTGGCCAATAGTGAGCCATCTTACAAAATGCCTATTAAATCAGCAAATTCAAAAAAAAATGAATACTTTTAATTTGTAAACCAAAAAAGTAATAAACAGTGAAAAGAGAAAAATTTTAATAATTTGAATTTCAATTACTTAAATGCCGGATTTATATTTAAATAAAAAGTTTAATATCTGATTTAACATTATATTATTTGACACACCAAAATTAATGTAATCTGGCCAATACAGATGCATATAAGTTACCAGTAACTGGTCCAGATTAGACACAGTAAGTGCTGATTTTAAGGACCAGTCAACTATAAACTAACCTTTCCTTTTGAACTGAAAGTGATTTAGTGTCAAATCCTGTTTAACCATCAACAAACTAGCTAGAATTCCTAATCTAAAACTTTAACAATGAGTTGAGCACAAGCAAATAAACACACCTATTTTTGCTTCAATAGTACTGATAGCCAGCTGATAATGTTCAATGGACAATTTAAAGTCCTTGCTAAGTCCATAAGCTAATCCAAGTTGGTAGTGTGTCTCTGCTATCAACCGGTCATCCGCAGGGAGATATTTCTGTTGAATTTTAAGGGCACTCTGCAAGTCCTCAGCTGCTGTGGCGTGTTGTTCTAAAGAAATAAATATTGATCAAGTTAGATTACCACAGTCAAAGGCATATTGCAAGCTTTGGGAGAAAATTCTACTAGCAAGAGAAAAGAATAGAAAAGATAATGGACTAAGGGGAGACAAATAAAGCAATGCGCGCACACCTCTACAATAAGAAACAGTTTACCCTGAGACTGAGGAAGCACCTTCTAAGTAGGAGTCAAAAAACTGTCAGCTCTATGTGAATAGCAAATAATCTCCACAGTGAGTCAGCGCGCAAGGGGTGAAAATTTATAGTTCAAAATTCCAAGTTAAATCAACATGCTAATAGTGTATAGGTAATATTCAGCATGCTAATTTAGTTACCTCCCCCCCCCCAAAACATGCATGAATTTCCCCCAAAAATATGTTCTAATGTTGCTTCATAAGCTAACCCAACCCATAAGCCTGAAAGATGCTCAGAAATTTTATCTCAAATAACAAATATGAAAACTTTAAATATGAGTATTTTAAGAAGATTATCTTGGTAAAACGCATGTCCTAAAATATTGGTACAATCTATTTTAGGTATATTAAGAAAATTCTGCATTTATAACTGTAAGGAGCAATTGTAATCTTACTTTGTAAATAATTTGTCTTGTTCTTCAAAATCTTGCAATTGAGATGTCTCATTACCATAAACTTTAAATATTAATAAACACACCATCATTGAAATATCAACAAACCTAATATAAATACCCTGCCAAAAAGCTTTAGCATATGAATAAAAGGTACCAATACCAACTAAATGGTAATTCCAATTTCATTACTTCACAGGTCTTTTTACTGTTCGCATTACAGTAGGCTATAGCTCCAAATTTAAAAGTTTCAAGCTACAAAAATTTGGTCGATCACTACAGATGGGCGCAAGTAAAATGCCATGTGTTTTAAATAAACACCATTACTTTTCTTGCTTTTTGTGACTGGTAATTGCTAAATTCTTTATAAATATTGGTTTGCTGAGAATTTCCAAAATATAAACAAGCAACATGCATAATAATTAAATGCATGCAAATGGTTTTTCAAAAGCCACACATTCCTATTAAGTTAAAGCATACAGAATTGTAATATTCAACAACAATCAAGCCTGATTTAGCCTATTTCAAACTTTCAACTCAATACTGTTTATCTCCACCAGTACCCCAACGAATTAACCTTAACATATCACAATTTTCAATGCATCCTCTGTGGTAGCAACAATATCAACACACCATCTCTTTAAAAAATTATTGCTTTCAACATTAGTGTCATTAGAGAATGAAGACTGAGCCAAGCATATAGTGTTTTCTCTTTTTTTTTCTTTTTTTTTTTGAATGCTTACACATAAAAACAGTGGTTATACTTTACTTTTATTTCTTAAAAAAAAAAAGAAAAGATTTTATTAATCAGAATAATTCAAATTTCAGACACCTTAGTTTTGTGTGCCTATCCTAGTGTCAGTTTTCAGCTCAAAAAATGGAGGGGATAACATGGTTTGAATGTGACTATAAACCATATATGTTCCAGTACATTTATTGAGCATAAGTTAGTGGAGCAAACTGATGAAAAGAAAACTGATGAAAATGTCCAAGGTAAGTCATGTCAAAATTTGGCAGAAAAACCAATACCATTTTAAAAAAAACAATTTTGGAGATTAATGTTAACAAAACTAAGATGGCAATAATGGTAAATGTACATCAACTTCATTAATTAAAGTTAAAGTTATATTTATTCAACTAACCTGTCTCCATGCTAACCTCCCCTAGTTTTATGTGACATTCAGCTGCTTTCAACTGGTCCTCTTTACTGTCACTCCTGTAAGCACAATGAAGTGATTTTGTTAAAGATACAGAATGTCCCTTACTGCAACCTGTCAATTTTGCTGTTAAATAAAACCATTAAGCTACATTACATTAAATCTTTGTCTCTAAATTTTTTTATAAAGTTAAATTTTCTTTATTTCATTTCAACACAAAATAAAAATTATTTCACATTAAATGACATCTATTAACAATTAAGGGTAAAACGTTTAGAATTTATGGATACATCTACTGAGCAGAATTATATTAAGGTTATTAACAGTTAACCGAACTCCAATTAACCTGCATTAGCTTATCATTATCACTCGAAGTTGTGTTACGGATAAGATGCAGGCCGGCTTTCGAGAGCCTACACACAATGGACAGGTACATCAAAGTGCCTACTTAATATAAATAAAAACCTTTATAATATATATCCATAAGATTCTAGCAAAGCCTTTATCTTTAGTGGAATAGAAAACTAGAATCTGAACACAGGGAAGGCTAAAAATGATAGTATCCTTATAGAACATCCAAACAACTACTGTATGTACTCGTTATATAGCCCGTTGATTCTCTTTAGGAAGAGAATAGTGTTAAAAGTGGGTAACGAGCTCCTAAACTAACACAAAAAAATGATAGCACAGCTAAACTAAGCTAAATCGGTCATTGCGATTGTGCGTACATTCAAATTTTTTGTTGAAAACAAAATTTGTAGAGCAATTCATTAAAATATTAACAAAAATAATGAAATGAATAAATCAGGTGAAAAAAATAAAATGCATAAAACAGGTAAGTGCAGATTTTAATGATATTTTATAGCTTCTGGTAGTGCAGTTGCATCTTGTAGATGTAAACAAAGACCTTGATGATCTTCAATAACATATTCAATTTGCATGCAGAAATCACCTAAGTTGACCCCAAACCATTTCCCCTAGTGCAGGGATGCCCAAAGTGCGGCCCGCGGGCCAAATCCGGCCCGCGAAGCAATTTTTACTGGCCCGCGGCCTCATCTGAAATAATTAATTAACTAACGTATTATTTTTTAACCACATTAAATAAGTCGAGACGTTTTACCGTTTTGAGTACGTCAAAGGATGGAAAAAGTCGATAACATTGTATTGTTTACCAATTACTAGACTTCAGTCTTAAAGATCGACAAGGTGAACACACGTATTTGGTTCTGTTTGTTCTGCTGTCTATGACGTTAAATTACCAAGTAAACAATATCTTTATTTATTACTGATGGCTATCGCCATGACTCGTGAGCACAGCTGACTAGCAAAACTTGTCTGTAACAAAGTCAGCTTAGTCAGGCTGGCAAAGTTTTTAAACTTCACTGTATTATTCTTAAAGAAGTTCTTTGTGGTAAACACCTTTCATGTGATCGTGTCTTTAAGCCAGCGATAAAGGATATGAACTCTATTCGCTCTAAAACTCTGTTTCACTGCCATTTTTAGCAGTGTCTTCTTGACATCCAGAGAGAATACAAAGATGTTACGTATGACAATGATAAAAGATGGTTTAGTCGGGGGACAGCACTTCAGCGCGTCTACATATTAAAAAAGAAAGTGGGCAGTACATGGAAGATAAGGAAAAAACATTTCCAGAACTATCTGATGCTGCTTGTCTTGCATAGTTTGCATTTTCGGTTGATGTGAAAAGACATATAAACCTTCTTAACACAATTCTCCAAGGGCACAATGCAGTGGTAAGCCAATTATATTCACATATCAAGGACTTTGGGAACAAGCTGCAACTTTTTCAAAGGCAACTTTTTCAAATGCAGCCTAATACCACACATTTCCACTCACTGCAGGAAATCATGACAAGTTTACCCGAAAGAAGCTTCAATTGGCAAATGCAGAGGTATGTTGTAGATATCACATCCTTGGCTGATAAATTTCAAAGACGCTTTCATGACTTAATAACTATTGAAAAGAGAAACATGGTTGTTTTTGTTAAATCTTCATATTTCTCTGTAGATTTTGATACAGCGGCAATCTGCAGCGGGAATTCATTGAGCTGCAAACTGATGCTGAATGTCGCAGCAGACAATTTCTTCTCTTAGACTTTTAGAGTGAGCTTTATGGTTAAAGAGAGATTAAAAGGAATTTGAAAATTTGTTTTAAAAAAATGCTTAGCTTGTTTGGCTCGACATACTAGTGTAAGCAGACATTTTAACAAGATCTGTGTGAGGACGAGAATAAGTGACTCAACTACGTGATATCATGCGCATCAAAACCATGTCATTGAACCTGACCTCACCTATTTACTGTATTCAAATATCTCAGTTTCACCATTCACATTAAAATTTTACAATAAAAACTCACCATACTATATCATTTTTATAATATTATTTTAATCCGGCCCGCGAATATCTTTGGATAAAGTAATATTGCCCGCCATGCAAAAAGTTTGGGCATCCCTGCCCTAGTGTATATCCAAAAGAAAAAAAAGTCTGCTTTAATACGAGTATATGCCTTTGAATGAGGTAAACTGAAACTAAATTTAAAAGAGCTACTTTAAATACTAACTTCAAATATATCACTTTAGCAAGGTCAAGGTATTCCCAAGCCAGCTGAAAATTTGGCACATCCTGTAAGGATAAACATTTAAATTAGCATTTATGGATAGATAAAATTCAATTAAGCATGTACTGAAATGTTAAAATCAGATGCCTACATAGTTCAGTAACTTAAATACAACAAAATTTATCTTTTATGATTTCTAGAATCCAATCACAAATTGATTTAGCTGATATGCTTTCTATCAACTGCAAGAGCTAACTTTTTCTTCTCTTTCGTTCTCAATATTGAATATTGAGTTTTGCGTGCCACGAAGAGCTTAACTAGAAAGCAATAATATGGCTGGATCCAATGCCAGTACCAAAATTTCCATAATGGTTCTTTATGGAAATTTTTTCTAAAAAATGGATTATCTTCATATTTGCCACTTCCAATCTTACTATACCAGTATGACCTTTTAATGTCAAAATGAATGTTAAATACACAACACCCCAAACAAGAATGAGCTTTATTCATTACGAAATATAATCCAAGAAACTAACCTCATCCTTTTCTTCTGTACCTTCTCCTTCTTGACTCTCTTCTCCATCTGCGGTTTCCTCTCCTTCACCATCTTCTTCACATTCATCAACATCTATAAAAATTAATATTTACTAATTCTCAACTCAAATATTGTGAAAAACTGAAAATAACTATTTTTTAAAAAAACTTAAGTCTTTTCATGAACTAATCTTAATCTGCTTTGAGGCATTCCAATTTGAAATGTAACTAAAAATCTTCAGTTCTTAATTAGGTAAAAGCACAGAACTGTTTAAAAAGCTTTTTTTTTTTTTCCTTTGCTCAAAAGTATTTATTTTCCTTTTAAACATTTTTACATTAATACATTGAAAACCATTCAATCACTCTCAAAGAATTGGTAATTAAAATTGCTATATTGTAACTGCTAAATTAATAAATGTAATTTTTCTAAATAGTAAGGTTAGTATGATAAAGCAGCAAAAAAATAATTTTTTAATTAAATAATTGTGCAATTAGCTGTTGAAAATAACAAGCTAGCTAGCGCTAAAAAGGTATGAGAAGATAGGGTGAAATAGGAATGCATACATGTTAGTTACTTTGATATGGAAATATTTAAAAAGTGGATTCACCCTCTGCATCAGCCATTTCAACATCATTTTCCTGCTTTTCATCCTCATTTGTGCTATTTACTTGCCCTTCAGCAGCACAATCATCAGTTTTTTCATTATTAGCTTTATTTACTTTCTCCCCTTCAGTAACTTTGGACTCATCTGACAGCTCTTTGCCATCGCCTGCTGTCTCAGTGTCTTCAACCTTCTCTTCAATTTGAGAAACCTTAGACCCTGATACAGATGCCTCACTATCTGACTGATCTTCAGTGGGCTTAACATCGTTTTTATTTTCTGGCTCAATAGCGTTTTCCTTGTCAGCTTCATTTTCTACAACATCCATTAAAGCTTCATCTTTCAATTCTTCCACTTTGGCGTTCTCTGGCTCTACTTTTTTTTCTACTTCTTTCACTTCTTCAGCATCTTTCTTTTCAGATTCTTCACCCTTCTTTTCAGATTCTTCACCCTTCTTTTCAGATTCTTCACCCTTCTTTTCAGATTCTTCACCCTTCTTTTCAGGTTCTTCTCCCTTCTTTTCAGGTTCTTCAACCTTCTTTTCAGATTCTTCATCCATTTTTTCAGATTCTTCATCCATTTTTTCAGATTCTACATCCTTCTTTTCAGATTCTTCATCCTTCTCTTCAGATTCTACATCCTTTTCAGATTCTTCCTCTTTCTTTTCAGATCCTTCATCTTTCTTTTCAGATCCTTCATCTTTCTTTTCAGATCCTTCATCTTTCTTTTCAGATCCTTCATCTTTATTTTCTGAATCAGAAACTTTCTTTTCACCATCAGTAACATCAATCTGATCGCCCTTACACTTTTCAGATTCTGCAACCTCACTGACATTTGCTACTCCATCCTTTTTTTCACTACTTTCCTTATTGTCATCAGCAACTAGAGTCTCATCAGTAGTTGACTTGGCTGCTCTGTCATTAACTATTTTGGAAAACTCTTCCTCTCTCTCGCCTTCAGCCATAGCTTCGTAAACTTCTTCTCTAAGCTGTTGGCGCACATTGTCTGTGGATTAAAATTTGTGTCAAACCCTTCCCATAATCTACAGTAAAAGAATTTGGTGTAAAGATATAGAAGATAGGAGATGTAAAAAGCTTCCTAAAAAATAATCTAAGAAAAATGAACCACACTGATAGTTCAGAAATGTAAAAGCCTGAAATTTTTTAAAGAAATAATATTGATTTTGTGTGTGTGTGTGTGTATATATAAATTGATTAATGTCTATATATAAATATATTAAAATCATTTAGTAAATAGTGAGGATTTTGGAGCAGATAGTTTGAAATCAATCATTATGCCACTAGATGTGTGCATGTTATATTTGTATTAAAATAGGTCATTGGACTCCATTGTATCATAAATCACATAAACTAAAATATTTCTCTAACTTTCTTAAAAGGTGCATTATCAAACTATCTTAGAAAATTTTTTAATCAATGATAGTAACTTTACTAACAAAAGAGTTTAAATCACCAGACAATTTAAAGTCTTTTGGTAACTGACTAATTTTAAAACTTTTGTAATGCATGAAAAATTACCCATAATCACCGATATATCAATCATGAGCTGCTTTTCGTTACCATAATCTTAGTATTTGAAGTAGATCTATTCCCAGCTTTAGTTCTATGTTGTCATATTAGAGACAAGTCCTACAGATCAATTAGCTAGAAAACTGATTTGAAAATCTATTTTCTTAAATATGTGATCCATAATAGCATACACATTTTATATGAAATTCCAAAGGAATGTTTAAACTTTGTCACTAACAATAGTAAGGAAAAATCAGAATTCCACAGAAATCAGAAAAAGGAACACCTGATGATGAGAAGGAATGGACAAATTTACCGGCAGTTTCCAAATAACATGCAGCAGGCAAAGTTGTTAAAGTAAATACTTTTGGAGTATGGAAGCATAGTAACTCACTCTCCACCATTCCTCGAAAGACTAGCAAATCATCACACCAAGTATTTAATTCTTCCTTCAAGCCTTCTTTTTATTTTTCCTGTAGCCTGCTCCATATACTTGGCTTATGCAAACAAAAGTTTTATTTACCCCACGAAATATTAGTAAATGATGGAAGAAGAGGTGCATATACAAAAGCTTGAGGAGTGCCCAAGTAATAGGAAAAAACTATTACCAGCCTAATAACCAATGCTAGATACTATAATACTATCTATGCATAGCCAGTTATAATTAAAGTTTACCCATTGACACCATTAAACAATTAATCCAAGAAAGCCATGTGGGAAATTAACTAAAAATAGAAATTAAGAAGAAATAAATTATCTTAGTAAACTTAATAATATACATATAAACAACATAAATATTAATATTTTATGCAAGTGCCAATTTTATGTTCAACATAATTTAAATCTTTAATTTGTAAAGATTGGCTTAAGAAAATGTATATCCTTCCATGAAAAAAGTAATAATATTCATTAACAAATTACTTTGAATAATGCAAGATTTTCAACAGGTGTAAAAAAAAAAATCTCTCACAAATGATGATATAGACCAGGTAGGGAAATCCATAAATTATGTACATACATAAGTCTAAGCCAATGGTAAGATTTTTGTCCACTAATTTCTTAAAAATTGCCATAACAACATCTAGCTTTAGTATGTTATTGCATTGTTTGATGATACACAAACAAAATATTTTTTTATATAACCTATTGAAATTTATCTTAATTTGAAGTACACAATTATTGACTTATAAAACAAAAAAACTTATTTTTCTTGGTTAAAATCAAAAACATCTTCACGATGACAGCTTGCTTTAGGGGAGTTTTAAACTATAAATGTAAGTAATTTAACATATTTTATGTGGAACTGAAGATCTCAGAAATTTTAGCATACATAATTAATGGATGACCCTTTGTGATATAAGTGTCTGAACCATTCTAAAAGCAGTAGTCTTTGTAGGATATTTAGCATTGCAAGAACTAAAATAGGTCTAAAAATGCAAATTGTCAATCCCAAGGGAAAGCTTACCATCATCAGCTGGGGGTTTCTCAAATTGTTCATTTTCCTCTTCCTCTTTTTCTTCTTCCACCTCCACTGAAGATGAATAATATTAAAATATACTATTTAAACACAAATAACACATTAAAAAAGTGTTGTTTTTTTAAGTAAATACAAAAATGTACATGAAAATTAATTATAATTTAAATGATAAACGTAGCTTATGTGCTGTAATGTCATTATGTGTAGTATGTGTAATACGTGTAGTAGGGCTGGTACTGATTATAAAAATGTGTTAGATTAATCAAGAAAAATAATATAGCTTATTTTCGATTAATTATTTTCATAAACATTTATAGATCTTGTTAAGTCGGGATTCATTATTTCGCAAAATCAGTTAAGTCACTGTAGCTCCATGGCCCTGAAATTTTGGGACATAACACAGCATATTTGTACTGCTAAGCAAGAAATAAGGAGAAACTTTTTTTTACATATCTACACATATAATTAATACATGGGAAAAGTATCTAAGAAACTAATAACATACACGAATAAATTGGAAAAAAATATTTTTTCTTAAATTTTAATCGATCAAATTAATTTTAATTAATCGCTAATTTCTGCAGCCCTGATGTGTAGTTGTATTGAATGCATTGATTATATGAGCGTAACTTTTTTGTTGAGTGCTGTGAGCCCAGTTGTTTGCTGAGATAATGTGATATATAAATTATCAAATTATTATTATAGTCATCTATAAACTTACCCCCTTCTAAGGCAGTACCCAAAACATTTGTTTCCATTCTGCCTAATTCCAAAAGTGCTGAGCCACAGTTAAAGTAAGCATCTGCACAGTCTCGAGACATCTCACCACATTCTTTCACACTGGTTAAAATAATTTTTATAAGAACTCATTTTCTTTCAAAATCAAATGCAACGAGGTAAGCTATTGCATTTAAATTATATATTATAATAATTACAATGTAACACTATGACTTTTATCTCAAAGTACAAATAAATGTGCATTAAATATTTACTTTAACATACATAACTAAAAATTTTAATGTCAGTTTCTAAACAGATAATAAGCACTTAGAAATATTCAAAACCCTTTCTAAACAGCTAAAAAAAAATTATTATTTTTTTATTTGGTAAATAACACAGTCAAACATTTTAAAAAAATTAAATGAATAGCCTGTATCAGAAAGTTCAATGTCTAATTAGCATTTTATAAAAACTGAATATAAATCAACTTACAGCAACCGCACTGCCTCTTCAAACAAGTTTACAGCCTTAGGAACTTCTTCACATACCATACTTCTTTTTCCCTGGGCTAAAAGGTCTGCTGCTTTTTTGATGGCTTCAATTCTAAATTTTGAAAAATAAAAAATAAATACTTAATCATATAATTTTACATATTATGGTAAACAAGTAATTATAAAGCTGTTTGGGCTTTGACTATTATCAGAACTCAGTCATCGTCAGTGATAATTCTTGTAAAAGATTGCACACACAATCAAACTAAAGAAATATAGAAGTCTAAAATTAAGACTGCGGTTGTATTTAAGTATTTAGACTATTTAAATTTAAAGACTAGATCTTAAATGTGACCTGCTAATGCTACCAATACAACTACAGTCTATAATAGAGCAAAATTTCAAAGGCGGGAACTATTAGTGTACCAGTACTATTAAACAATTTTATTATAATTACAGGAATTAAAAGTGGGCGCAGAGGTGACAAGATATGCCAGCTGGACTTATTTATAGCTGATGGTCTATAGGTTCATTTGTCAGTTATGACAACACACTAATAGTAATTGACAACATTCTTTCCAGCAACAGCAATAGACTTAGTAGCAAAAGTCAATAGTAGTAGTTGTAGTAACACTAAATAACCCACTAAAACTACCATCTTTAAATTAACTCTTAAAGTCTCTTCCCCCTACCCGCAAAGCGTCGGAATGCGTCTCTTTCCGCTATCCGTAAAGCGTCGTAATGCGTTCCTAGACGTTAGAAATGAGATCTCGGAAAGTAAAAACTCTTCAATGTTTGAAAAATGATGTATTCGAATTCCGGCAATGGAGACCGTTGCCCGCGCTAGTGTTATCGCTCGATTCGCGATTTTTGGTAGTTTTAACAGGGTTTTTTTTTTTTTTCGAAGATACGTTTTTGCTTTTTTGCTATACTTTATTACTAAAATAATAGTACTAAACTACAGGTAAATATTGTTTTAAACTCAGTACGGTCTTTTGGATGCGTAAAATAACCATTCTAAGCCTAAAAAATGAAGTCCGTATGACAATAATATTATAAATGGATTTTACGCAAATTTTTTATATTTCATAACCAGTTGATCGTAATACAGGAAATCCTTACGGGACTGAGGCGGAAGTTTATTGAAAACCCTTATGCGACTTTAAGAGTTAATATATTAATCGTTTTGTATAATATTGGCCTCCTGGCAGAGGCAAAATACATTAAGCAAGGGAATTTAAATTCACTACAGGTATTGAATAATTGACAACACCGTATTATTAAATATTTAACACCTATTTGATGTAGGCCTAATTAAAATATCCTACAAGTCTACAACCTATAGTCAAAATAGGGCCTAAACTTAAAAATTAAGTTTTTTGTTGTTAGTTTGCCTTTTAACTTATAGCCTGCAGTCTGTAGTCTTCAGGTTACAATTAATATAACTCCAATTTTAGTGTTCATTTAAAAAAAAAAAAACTTCAAAATCTAAAATAAAAACATTTTAAGCTTATAAAAATTAAAAATTCTCGCCATTGTAACTGTAATTTTAAAGTAAAGGTTAGTTATTTGTTCACTATAATTAGGCATTAGAATTTGAATTAGTATAGTATTAGCATAATTAAAATACAGCTTCAGTAGTCTAAGTAACTGTAAGCACATATATTTATATATTTTTACTACCAGTCGTAGTAGTAGCCAGGAAACTACTACTGCCACTAGTCATAGCAGCTGTTTCCTGGTGGGTGCAATAGACTCGTCACAGCAGCAGACACTTCGTATCAAGAATATAGGGTAATAGTGTATTTTAGACTTAGTATTAGTATTATTACATGTCACAACAGACACATATTTCACATAAACAAAATTTAGGAAAATCATTGTTGACGTTCCCACGTTACATGGCCTTGTTATAAAGAACGAAGTGTCTGCTTCTACGACAAAAGTAACGGCAGACAATTCAAGGAGACTTCATAATAATAATTCTTTAATACCAAACAATAGTTCTCATAGTCAAATTTTATGATTACTATGTAAGCTGATTAATGAATTTTAAAGGTAAAAAAAACTTTATTGGTGTAAACGTAATGACAAAAATTTATAAATTTAGAAAAACCAATATTTGACATGAGCTTCGCTAGACGAAGTTATAGTTCCATGCACCTGATCCGGTAGTGGGATCGAATCTCACTCCCGTCCAGTTTTGAAAAGGTTTTTATTAATTGTGTTTGTTTAACCAATCACAATGAATGCGCTGGTGACTGTAATTTTAGTTCTTTTTATTCTGAAAAGCAGATACGTTGATTAAATCTTAGGGGTCTACCGATATGCATTTTTGTCAGTATTACCGATATTCTTTTGCCGAAACAAAGTTACTGATATATTTACAAGTTCCAGATCATGATCTACATAGACGTTGAGACAAATGAATTTAGTAAAATCAGCCGATATAATCGGTAGTCCAATAATCTAAATAAATTAAGATTTTAAAATTAATACACACATAAAGAAACCCAGATCTTTTAATAATTAGTCGAAACCGCATTAGTCGACGGCGTTGGGGTATGAAAAATGGCATCGACATAACCGATGATCAAGTTAAAGCGAAAACCAATATGGCGGCAAAATATTAACATGCGCTTGAAATTTCTTTATGTACGTGTTGTGCGTTAATTAGTGATGGGACGATTAATCAGAATCGTATCGGAATATCGGGACCCTATTTCTTCACTCTTTCTTAAGGTTGTTAAGACCGTTCGTTTTTAAAGACCGTTTAAGTTTAAATATAACGCCGTTTTGCGGTGATTCCCAGATTGAGCGATACTGTGCCACTTGCTTGATTTTCCTTACAAGCTACACAAATAAGTAACCTACACATGCCCTCATTGTCCCCGAACCATTCTCTTCCTAATCATCTTCTTTGGGTCTTACAATGGACTCAGAATGGTCTATCGTGACCTATATATGACTCATGACAAAGCGAACTTTTCTCTATATAAACGTACACAAATAAATTAGGTACTCCTTTTGAACTTTTGAACCTTCAACTTTGACATATTTTAATTAATTCTAACCAATAGTTAAATGGCTTTTGCACACGGCCACTTCTTATGAATGAAACAATGAGAACAAAGCAGTAGTACAGTACATGTAATNGAATTCCTTCGGTAACTTGATGCTAATAGGACTAACCAACAACAATGGTGTGGGAGATTGAGAGTGGGGGTGGGTAAACTGTCTGTAGTCTGTTATATTATATATTTTAAAATCTGGGGAGCCTTGTTTACAGTAAGCAGCCTATGATTTTGGTATCGTCCCATCACTAGCGTTAATAAATGATAATGTTCATGCACGTGTTTTTGGAGTTTTTTTTAACACAACAGCATTGCCGTTATTTGTTTGATGAAGCTATCGGCATGCTATAAAATTGTACATACATGTTTGCTAACAACAAAAGGTATATGTGCACCAACTGACAGCAGAAATTTACAAATTTAAAATAAAAACCAAGGTCGATTATCGATAAAAACTAAGAATTTCAAAAGCCGGCGATTGCCATAGTACCAGAAGCAACACAGCGCTGAGAGCAAAACGCAAGTGGGCTGTGACGTCACCAGCAGACCCTGGTGAGGCAGAAGGGTCCCTTCCCTTGGTTATAAAAAAATCATAGCCAACATTTTCAAAAGCTGGCGATTGGTCATGGGGATCGAGATAACCAATGTTAAGTGGCAAATTTGACCCTTGTTTGTGCTCGTGTTATGAGGTTTCGGCGAGTTAAAAAAATCGAATTAAACGACGAGAAAATGCTAAGACAAAGAGAGAATTTGGCGGTTCCAATAAAAAACGTCGACATAATAGGGTGGTCGAGCTAACCGAGCTCGAGGTAAGTGGGTTCGACTGTATTGGCTTATAAAGTATAAAGTAGGTACTTTGAAAGAAAATTTAAATGTAGTCCAATAGGCTTAAATAATATATCATTTTAAAGGGCTTGCTAAGACATTTTCAATAACACTTGTTTTGTCTATCTTGTATCGGCATCCTTCCGTCTCCCTAGACGATGGTGCGTCACCGTTGGGTTGCATTTTCTCAAGTGGCTGTGCAGTCCTAACCTTGAGTGAAAGTCTTTACCACAGTTTTTACACACGAGTTCTGTGCTTCCAAATGTTCTGGCCTGTCTCCTAGCTATTCTGTCTACAGCCTCCTCCATTCTTCGCTCCTCGGCTACTGTGACGCTCTCTTTGACAACTGTCCGCACATAGATCGGTCTTCTGCCTTACACTCCCAGTCACTTGTATGTATTTTGGCTGCTTTCATGTCCCTTTGACAGACATCTTTAAATCGCAAGCGTGGGCGACCTGTTTCCTCTTTCCTGAAGCAAGTTCCACATATGGGTCCTTCGGGATGCGGCCGGGGCTCATTCTTTTAACATGTCCTAGCCACCTCAGGCGTCTTTCACTAAGAATTGAGAACATGCTTTGGGTATTGGCACGCGTTAGGACCTCCCTATTAGGCACTTTGTCTTGCCATTTAATACCTAGATGTGACGCAGGCATCTCAAATGGAAGCTGTTAAGCTTGCGCTCTTGTGATGTATAAGTGGTCCATGTCTCGCTCCCATATAGTAGTGTACTGATGACACAGGCTCGATAGACGCACAGTTTGGTTTTCTCCATTAGCTTGGTGTTTGGCCAGACCCGCTTATTTAGTTTAGCCATTGTTGCAGCTGCCTTGCCAATTCTGCTGTTTATTTCTTCTTCAATGGACAGTGTATTGGAGACCTTGGACCCCAAGTAGGTAAAGCTGTCCACAACCTCCAAGTTTTCATTATCGATATATATGATAGGAGGAGGTCGAGTGCTTGGGCCATGATGTTTGTCTTTTTCAAGCTGATTTGCAGACCAAGTTCTTTGCAGGCATTGGAGAAGCTTGACACGAGTTGTTGCAAACCAGATTCTGTGTGTGCTGTTAGTACCGCATCATCCGCAAATAGTAGCTCTCGAATTAGGACATCTGTTGTTTTTGTTGGCTCGGAGGCGGGCAGTGTTGAAAAGTCCTCCATCAGCTCTAGTGTGTAACCAGATTCCCTCACTGCTATCCTTGAACGCGTATCGAAGAAGTACAGAGAATAATATTTTGAAGAGTGTTGGTGCGAGTACACAACCTAGTTAAACTCCGCTGACTGGAAAGGCCTCTGACTTAGCTCCATCGAACTGCACTGTGCCAAGCATATTTTCATGGAACTGTCTGATGATGGCAAGTAGGTGAGGGGGGCATCCGATTTTTGCCAGTATTTGGAATAGCCTGTTCGACTGCCGAAGTCGAAGGCTTTTGTAAGGTCCACAAAGGCAATGTATAGTGGCATCTGCTGCTCTCTGCATTTTTCCTGGAGCTGTCGTATGGAGAACACCATGTCTATGGTAGACCGACTGGACCGGAAACTGCACTGAGATTCTGGATAGACACGGGATGCTAGGCTCTGTAAACGTGGTAGTATAACACGGGCAAAGGACTTTCCTACAATAGTAAGGAGTAAAATGCTGCGATAATTATTGCAATCACTCCTATCACCTTTGTTTTTATATAGTGTCACTATATTTGCATCCTTTAGGTCTTGGATGTAGCCCTGTTCCCAGCAGAGGGACAGAATCTCGTGCAATGGTTGGAGTAAAGCTGTCTTGCCACTCTTTAGAACCTCTGGAGGTATTCCATCATTCCCAGGCGCTTTTCCAAAAACTAGGCTGTCAATGGCTTTGCTCAGCTCTTCCTGTGTGGGCACGACATCAAGTTCTTCCATGAGTGGCATATCGGGGATGTCATCTAGAGCGGTGCTGGAGACTGTGGTAACTGTTGAATACAATTCCAGATAATGCTCAACCCACCGTTTTAGCTGTGCTGTCTGGTCTTGTATAATTTCTCCACTTTTGGACTTTAGGGGAGCAACTTTCGACGTCAAAGGGCCAGTTGCCTTTTTGATGTTTTCGTACATGACTTTTGCATTGCCCATATCTGCAGCTGATTGTATACTGGAACAGAGCTTAAGCCAGTAGGTATTGACACATTTACATGCAACCTTTTGGGCAAGTGACTTGGCTGTTTTTAAGACATGCAACCTGTCGGGTGTAGGCTTTTCCTTGTAAGCCATAAGAGCTTTCCTTTTTGCTTCATTGACTGGTTTCATCTTGTCCCAATGTTCATCAAACCAGTCCCTGTTTTTGTGAGATTTTGTGCCAAAGGCTTGTATTGCGGATGTATAGGTTGTGTCTCTCAGATGTGTCCATTTGGAGTCAATGGTGACGCATGGGAGACATCTTTGAGAGACTTTCCTTCACCTTGTCTGTGAACAGCTGCGTTATCGCAGGGTCTTACATTTTAATTTATTTTTATTTATTTATAAAAAATATTTGTTGTCAATTGACTGTTAACATGACATCTTTGTAAAAAGATGCTGGTAACCTGGTAAATGAGGCTTTAAATAAAATTGTTTATAATAATTATATTACCCAACACTTACACAAACCAGTAAATATGAAATAAAAGTATTACTACTACAACACGATTATAATTATAAGGTAAGTAAAGTAAGTATCAAATTGGAATTAGTATTAGTATTACTAGTAACTAGTATTAGACAATATTAACTCTTAAAGCCCCAGAAGGTTTTCAATAAACTTCTGCCTCAGTCCCGTAAGGATTTCCCGTATTACGATCAACCGGTTATGAAATTAAAAAATTTGTGTAAAATCCATTTATAATATTATTGTCATACTGACTTCATTTTTAAGGCTAAGAATGGTTATTTTACGCATCCAAAAGACCGTACCGAGTTTGAAACAATATTTACCTGTAGTTTAGTACTATTATTTTAGTAATAAAGTATAACGAAAACGTATCTTCGAAAAAAAAAAAAGTTAAAACTACCAAAAAACATCGCGAATCGAGCAATTCAAGCATTGAAGAGTTTTTACTTTCCGAGATCTCATTTCTAACGAGATTTGTATCTAGGGACGCATTACGACGCTTTAGGGATAGCGGGAAGAGACACATTACGACGCTTTGCGACTTTAAGAGTTAATAATATTTAATTGAGTATTACTAAATTACTAGTACATAGCCAATTAAAATTTAAGAAAAATGTAGCAAGGAAAAAATTACTGGCAGATTCCTATATTTAATTTAGGTTTGTCCAAAAATTAAATGAAAAATGATTAAGTTAATAAGAGTAGCTATTACCAGCAACCCCTTAATATCTTCTTTATATGGGGAGGTGACTCAATGACGATCGGCATTTTCTTAATTTTAGACTAATCTAATCACACTTTGAAATACGATAACTTTTAAGACCAGCTTTTGCTTTCAACAAAATATATTGATTGGGTTTATAAAATGAATAAACTACATCTAAATGTTAACCACTATATTTAAAAACCAACTATGCAATTTATGTATGTACCGATCAATAAGAATAAAATCCCACAACGCTCAACCACGCAACTTGCGTAAAATTGGTACCAGTGTCATCGACATAATTTACCCTCTTCCTTACTGATGACAAAGTACACAAATATTCAAAAACTGCGACGTAAATCGCAAAAAGCCGTCATCGATTACGCCCCAACAGAGAGACTGACACGCTACTTGCGATTTAATTCGACATGCGCAGAAGGATGCGTGAAGGATTATTGAAGTACCTATGCCTATATTAAGAAGAGTTTGTTAAGATAATAGTTATAGACTAGTCGTAGCATAAGTTGCGTAATGCCGTAACGCTAGAAACATCCAGTCGAATCATCTGCTGCAACGACAAGTTGTAGCAGCAGTTTCCTGGCTAGTTCTACAACTTGTAGCAACGCTAGCAACATCCTACAAAGTTACAAAGAAATTGGAAAATTCAACTATTAAAATTCTATAAACTAAACCTAACCCTAAATTCACAATTATAACTAAACCTTACCCCAACCCTAAATTTAAAAATTCTAAAACTAAACTCTAAACATAAATAACAAAGGAAGAGAAAGCCTTGAATCTTGATTGTCATTGTTTGAAAGCAAAATTATTTTAAGTATAAGTATAAGTTAATAAGTCATTTGGTGGTTTGGGAATGACATAGACATGTTTGATTTAGACCAAAATCCAAAATTTTAATTACTTATATTTAAATATTTATTAAAGTTAAGTTGTTGATAACTATTAATTATCAGTAATGGATGCACTCTGGTCCATTCACGGATCCTGTCTAGACATTTCCATGACCATGACCCAGAAAAGTGACAGTCACTGACACCTGATAGTATAATGATAGTTGGGTGTCGCTGAAGTCTATACTATAAACTACCAACTCTATCCCAATCGCAACTGAAACTGAATGTTTGTTTGTTTTTTTAAATAGAAATTTAATATAGTTATGCCTATTTATTTTATATGTCTTCTAATTCTAATGACTAATGTCTAACAATTTTAAGTAAAAGTAAAGACTTTTTTCGAGTTTTTATCGGATGCGAGTTACATCTTCTGCAATTCAGTTAGAAGTCTTTAATTTTAATTAATTAACAGTCATTTCATTATCACAACTTACTTCTCAGTAGAATCCATAGAGCTGGAAGATGTTCCTTCAGTTGTAGACATTTTCCTGTTTTATTATCACTATCAGTAACGTCAGAAGATTTCCCCGTGCAGCACACAATGACTGGTCAGTGACGCAGAGGAATAGTTTAACCTGAAGATGTTGGGGAGGGGAGAGGACAATAACTAAAGAATTATTTCGCGCCGTATTTTTTCTTCTTCTTTTAACAGAAGTATTACTCTCCATAGGTATCGGAAGTGGTATTGAAATATGATTAAATAACTATCAGTACGATTACTAACGTGCCAGATAATCTATTGGTTTAAAATAAATAATATCTCTTACCATTTATTAGGGATTTAAATTGCTGTGGCGTCAATTTGTTCCAGGTCCAGATCAAAACAAAAAACTTAATACAACCCTCAGATATACATAAAGATAAAAACAACTTTCTTATTCCACATGCAGGAACAAACACATACAAATTCTCGTTCTTCCCATCCGGAATACAGGCGTGGTTGGGTTGCCTGAAGAAACCAGGAAAACCAACACTTAAACATCATTTCAAACTCTAAAAAGAATGCGGGACTAGACTCAAACCATAGACATGCGTAGGACGCAATAATCATTTTTACAGCATGAGCGTCTGTAACAGATAATATAACATATAACAATGGCATGCAAGAGATCGTCCTCAACATGTCAGCCCCCACCACAAATTCCATTTAATTTTAGACGAGGAACCTTCTTAAGAATCATCAATAATTGATAGATAGGGACCGTAATCCGATACATTATGAATATTTAATATAAAAACACTATTCTAGACTCACCTCCCCCAACGAATTTGGTTTTTATGGATGAACTACAAGATAATTTATACCTCCTAGATCAACATGAAATCTTACAAACTAGTTCACTTTGTGGCATAAAATATTTCTAAATATTTGAAAGGCATATAATTATGTCAGTCGTTTAAAAAAAATTTCTTGTTGTTTACGTATACAAATCTTTAAAAATATTTTTTTTTTTAAAGTTTCTAATACCGGTGGTAAACGAGATTCTTAAAATTCGCATAAGTGTATTTGATGGCTAGGATTTTCGTTGATTACAATAAAATTAAATTTTTTTTAAAAAAGTAACTGCAGTGCGTGTAAAGGGTCTAAAATTTGTAGGCCTGTAGTTTAGGAGGAAAATGTTAAAAAATGTGTGTGATTGTGTTTAAAGCTGTTGGAATCCTTTTGGTCCAGTCCACCATATAGTTTGTCGTTGTGCGATGCGACGCATATATCTGGTGGACATCGCGCAGCAGTTTTGAATTACCCCGAGGCAAATTTGGTGAAACATTGCACACAAAAAATGTATAACTTTGCAGACGAGTTTTTTTTTTTTTTGAACTGTGTTCACGGACTAATCATCATTAAAGGGAATTTTAGTTAGGATTCAGGTTGACATGGCTTTTGTCACGTCGGTTAGGGTCAAGGTTGACATCGCTTTTGTCACAGCGGTTAGGGTCAAGGTTGACATGGCTTTTGTCACAGTGGTTAGGGTCAAGGTTGACATATGGGTTTTGTCAGATTGGTTAGAGACAGGGTTGAGATGGCTTTGGTCACATTGGTGGTTAGTGCCAGGGTTGACATGGCTTTGGTCACATTGGTGGTTAGTGCCAGGCTTGACATGGCTCTGGTCACGTGTATCATTTTGTTTGAACCAGTTTGTTTAGATTGGGTTTTGTGGATGATTTGTAAAGGTCAAAAGTCACACACATAATTATTTATGACCAACAGCGTCTGTAAAAAAAAACCATCGGCATATCTGTCACGGATCAAGACGCTGCACTGCCCCAGAAACAAAGTATTAAGACCACCGTGCCAGCTATGTAAACACACAGACCAATTTTACTCACAAAGCCGTGTGCCCTGTGTGTATAATATAACAGCCATATAATCTATTTATCTGTTACCAGGACATTTTTTAAACACCAATCTGCTCAAGGGTGGCTTAGGAGTAATATTCACGGGAGTTGGTGGTGGCGTGTTTGGGGTGGATCTTTTGGCACTTACCATTCACTAGTTATTACCTTTTCCTTGAAATGCTAACAATACCCGCGTGTTCCTTACGTGCTTTTGTGCGTGAGAACTACCATGTGAGGTGTGTTTGACAGCTGTCCACTAATGAGATAGAACAGTGATGGTGAACCTATGCCACGCGTGCCACAGACGGCACGCAAAACCTCATCAGCCGCCATGGGGCTAAAGTATTACTTCATTAATCAAACCACTGTGTTGGCTCTTTGCTATATAAAAGTAGGTTTTAATTGAATTTTGGGCACGCGGTCCCCAAAAAGTTCGTTATCACTGAGATAGTATTACCCCCCAGTCATTCTAAGGTTACATTACAATCTCTTAAAGATACTTAGCGCATCAGATCCAATCGGTGCTACATTGCTTCCTCCAAAGTTGTCTGTGGTCTGAAAATCTTTTTGGTCGAATTTTTGGACTTGTGGCGAGAAAATCTTTCGACTTCCGTTGATTTTGGTCAGCGATCTTTGCATCATTCTGAGGCAACACCGAGGGCATTACTTTGAATTCTTAAGTCGCTGCCCATCAATTACATAAACGACGTAAGAGGAGGGATGAGGCAAACAGTTTGACATGAGACAGAAGTTACCAACAATTCTAGTTTCATTGTGATAACTATAAGGCCCGTTTCTAAAAATTAGGGGGAAAAACCCACCTTCTACAAACCACCGTTTTAAAAATAGGACTTGGTGCTACAGATTAAAATAAAATGAAGTCATTAAAAATGTATTTTTTCTTCTTCGCCGCCTTCTGTCTTATATATAAGAATTTAACAATAAAATATTTATCTTTTGATATTTATATTCTTCAAATTTTATATTAAAATTGTCTGAGATTTTAACGATAGGATAGGGTACGTTCAATTTCATTGAAGTAAAAGAAAAGTCAATAGACATATTTGAAAAAAAATTCTCTGACATTTAATTTTTTTAATTGAACTCAATATTTTCATTTAAGACGTCATTAAAATGTCTTTAAAATTCCCTTTGGCCGTGCCTTGTCGATCTTCTGTTTCAATTTTGTGATATTTTAAAAAATATCCATCCATCCATCCATCCATCAGGTGCCGTGCCTATAGGCGTAGGCGGTCATGTTTCTCCACAGCTCTCTGTCTTTGGTATTGCCCATAAGCTCCGCTGGTGATTGTGCCCCATGCCATCTTGTCAGCCCGTCCAGCATCTTTTCTCTCTATCTGCCTCGATCCCTTTTTCCCTCTTATCTTTTCTATTGTTGCAGTGTGTTCTAGTTTGCCTCACCTCATGATGTCCAAAAAATTTAGATTGTCTCTTTATAAAGTTAGACATTTTTTTTTGTTTTCTGGCCTACTTCTTTCAGAACTTCTTCGTTACATGTCTTCTCCGTCCATGGTAATTTTAACATTCGCCTAAATACCCACATTTCACTGGCTTCCAAGCGTTTCTGTAGTTCATATAAGATTTCAAAAAATATTTACAAAACCATTATGTGTATTATTACCAATTTTATGTGAAGCGCTGTGAGCCTAGCTACTTGCTGGGGGTTCTATATAAACTATCAAATTCGTATTATTTATTATTATTTTTAGCCACCATTGATATTTGATTTCAAAATGATTGCATATTGTTCATATCATAATATTATAAATACACAGCTGCCAGGACCGGTCTTAGCAATTGCGAGGCCCCATGCGGCTTGGTATACTAAACGGATTGCGCCTGGCCCAGTTTGTGTAGGGATTTAAGGAATTAATAAAGATAATAAGTAAAAAGTGAAAATTAATATAGGTGGGGCCTATGAAAGCGCAGGAACCACATAGGTTGCAGTGGCCTAAGACCGACCCTGACTACTGCCAAGTTTTGTTTTCCCTTCGTACTTCTGCAAATGTTGTGTATTTTGTCTATTTGTTCGCGGACTAGGCTTTTTGCCATGTTCGCTGTTTAGTGGTGTTCTGTCGGGTTCACGCATAGACTACCCTTTTTAATATAATATTTTCTCTACCCAGCTTAATCCTAGTTCTATACCACAAATATCCATATAATCTAATGTGTTTTAAGTAATATACATGTTAAGATAATTTTTTACATAAATTTTAATTATAAAGAACACTAATTTTGTTCATGGGAAAAAAGTCAGTTTTCAATACTGACAGTATGAAAAATAGTTATCCTTGGCTGTTCCGGCGGGATAAAACTGGCATAATTTCAATATATGTAGTCGATTTCAATGTTTAGGATTTTAGAATTCCTCGATCATATTATATTTTTTCTTTGTGTTATATTTCAAACACTGAGTTGTTATTTTTATTAAATTAAATAGTAAATTTTTTTTGCGCGCATACAATTTAGTAAAATATACGTTAGAAACTATATACTTTTAGTTACATGTTGATCATTGGTTATCGAGAGTTTCACCATAAATTTTGGACGAAAATAGAAGTGCACAAATAATTTTGACGTCACTGCCTTTTCCGCAGCGGCCATCATAATATTGTTACCTCGTGGGGAACTATCCCACATCTTTAAGGTAAGTTTACCACATTTGTATTAATAAAATGTATCTTTTACGATTTGTGAAAATAATTATTTATGTGTAAATTTGGTTTCAACCGTAAAATGTATGCATACACATTCTTTTTAATAATCTAACCGTTTGAGATAGCTCTCTTAAGGATTGGAGCTGGAGGTGCTAATTTCAAGTTTTTGCAAGTTTCCTGCGATTGTCCGATTGAGTCACCATGATCAAATCAAGTTAATTATAAAAACTTAGCTAGCTGTGGTTTATAACCAAATTTCTGTTCCGTAATCTGACCAGTCCTCGCCTCTTAAATTTGTGTGCATTTGACTGTCCCTTCAAGTTTAACACATTAAGTCCCTTAATTACTTAGTCTTTAGTCACTTTAGTAAACTGTTTAACTGTAGACCACTGTAGTAAACTTTTTTTGTGCAGTATATAGTATATGGATAATAGTAATAGGCCTTAGTGATAGCATAACAGTGGTTATGGGTCCCAGTTATTATATCTAAGGTTGTTAAGTCCGCTGATTTTTGAGGACAGGTTAATAGGTTTTTTTTAAAAAAAGACTGGTTAACTGTCAGTCCGTATTTTTCCTATGCCCATGACTATGTTAACATTAATAACATATGTTTTGAGAACCAAGACAATGACAATGCACAATAATTTTCGGCGCGCTTCGTCTGATACTGATGTGACATCAAGATGCCAGTATTGCCAGTGATGTCACAGCTACGGATGTTAGCGTTCAACTCTCTACTTAATGTCAACACAGCGAATTCAAGTTAAAAAATTTTGTTTAGACGACAAAGAAGTAAATCGTAATGGTTAATCAATTAATATGTATTAAATAGGCATATTAAAGAGGGCTAGTAAACCATCTGGAATGCCTATCTTTCCTCTTGTAATATAAATAGTAACACTCGCTGACAGCACTGACAGTTATTCACATTTTGACATCTATGCCACACTGTGTAAGTTCTTGTACTTTGCTACAACTAAGCAAATTTAAAAAATCGTTCCCGAGCCCAACTCCACTAACAATGATGTGTATCATTTGTATACCAGAAAATTAAGGAAACACTTTGATGTCACTGCCACTCGCGTATTGACTCTGGAATTCTGCCGTAATGCAGCAAGAAATTATTAATACTAATACTGGGTAATAAGCTCATGCCAGCTAATTGAAGTTACGGTTAATCGTTAACAAGCTTATTACATTGAAATATAAAAGTGTTTGTATCTTCAATTTTTCAGCACCACTTTTTATTTAAAAAATGACAAGCATTCGCTTCAATTTTTAAAATGGAATACCTTCTATTACTATTATTATTATCTTTTTTTTTTTTTTTTACAGATACAATGAATCCAGAAAAATTAAAACAGCTTCAAGCTAAGGCTGATGTTGTCCGTATAGGGGGCAAGGTATGTATTTTTTATATTAGTAGACAGATAAATTAAGTAAAAGTTTTGAAAAGATATTGATAAAGATGAAGATGATGTCATTGAAGTTGAAAGTTAAAAAGAAATACTAATCATAGCCATTATTTTCTCATATATAAAAATTAAGTTTCTTTGTATGTTCTTACTCAATAATTTGTACATATCTTAATGTGCTTAAATAGTTTCAAAAAGACATGTTATTGAAAAAAATAATATTGTTGATATCCTTGTTTCCCGCAAAATAGCTATAGATATGTTTCTTATTCAGGGTTCAGCCAGAAGAAAGAAGAAGGTTATTCACCGCACTGCCACAACAGACGATAAAAAGATACAGTTCTCTTTGAAAAAATTGTCTGTTAACATAATTCCAGGAATTGAGGAGGTAATATAATTACAATTTAAGCATAATGAAGAAAAAAATATTTAGTGTTTTATTTCATTACATTGACATTTATATGAATTGCCACCAACATCATAATTGACAGTGGTAACAGTTTTTCATGATGGGGCCATAAGTTTTGCATTTGAAGCAAATGTTTTTTTTTTTGTATTCTGTAAAATTGCTAATTAACATGGCTGCTCAACTGTTCATTCTTATTATCCTTAGGTCAATATGATTAAGGAAGATGGGCAAGTGATCCACTTTAATAATCCTAAAGTCCAGGCCTCTTTGGCTGCCAACACCTTTGCTATTACTGGTCATGCTGAGAACAAACGTAAGAACTTTGAGCCGTTTTGTGGATAAGTAGTTTAATTGGATTATAAATAAATTTATGTTATTAATCAAATACTGCTACATAATTCTTTCTATCCTATTGCCTTTTCAGAGATTGCAGAGATGCTGCCTGGAATCTTAAATCAGCTAGGGGCAGAAAGTTTAAGCAGCTTGAAAAAATTAGCGTCAACTGTAGCTAGTGGTATGACACATGTTTTTTAATCATCAAAATGGCTGTTTGATATAGTGTTCTAATTTGAATTTTATATATTTCATTGGTTATTTATCACTCACTCATCATTTATGTCATTTGTGAGCTTTACATGTTTAAAATAATTATTTACATCATTTTGTTTTTGTCATGACAGCTGCTGATAGTAACAAACAGACAACAGCAGATGTTGATGATGATGATGATGTCCCTGGTGAGTAAAGATGCTTAGCTAGTGTTGTGCAGTAAGCTAATGGTACGGATTACTGATAATGTTTCAGTTGATCAACCAGTTTTTACAATTTATTTTATTAAATTTGGTAGAAATTGATACTGTTTAGGTACGAAGTGGCATGTTAAATGTGTCAGCCTCTGTCACATTAGAACTTAAAGGCCACTTACAAATCTCATACTTAAAATAGCCCGTTCAACTGTAAACAACACTACATTCTCAGCTTTAAATGGTTATTATTTTTAATGAGTTCGTCAATCTAAGAAGCGGGAGCTTTCAAGTGTTATTTCACTCTTAAAGCCCTGAAGGTTTTTAATAAATTTCTGCCTCAGTCCCTTAGGAATTTCCCATATTGGGATCAACTGGTCATGAAATTTAAAAAATTGTGTTAAATGCATTTGTATTATTATTTTCATCCTGACTACATCTTTTAGGATAAGAATGGTTTATGTAAGTATCCAAAAGACCGTCTTGAGTTTAATACTATTTTTTACTTGTAGTTTAGTACAATTATTTCTATAATAAAGAATAGCAAAATCACATCTTAAAAAAATACCCTGTTAAAACTACCCAAACTTCAGCCGCATTTGGGGCTTTGAGAGTTAAGTACTCAACTGAAATTTCATGCCACAGAATATGCAGAGTTAAAAGATGGTTATAAAATGATTTGCACTTGACAAGCCAACGGTTACCGATTGATGAAACTGGCCCTAGTGTTAATTTAATGTTATTAGTAAGCTTGTTAAAACCGATTTTGAGGACCGGTTAACAGTTCAAAAAAGACCGGTTAGCTGGCGGTCTGTATGTGTTAATATCTAAATGTCAAAATTAATACTTATTAATTCTTCCACAGAGTTAGTAGAGAACTTTGATGAAGCTTCAAAAGATGAGAATGTTTGAGGCACGGGGTTGTTTGTGTTGTGCCCATGGCCCACCGCTGTATGGACACATACCTAAAGTGTACAGCTGACTTTTGATTTCATACTAAAATTATACACAGACACCACAATAAGACTAAGAAGTGCCCGTATGTGCATAGTTTTCTGTTTATGTTGCTGCGCCTCGGCTCAGCTGGTTTGATTGTGATGCAAGCGATATATATCAAATTGTCATGCAAGAGATATATCAAATTTTAGCAAGTGCTTGTATTGTAATAAAATATCTCAATTTTTTCATTTTCTAGAAGTGTTTTCCTACTGGATTTCTTTTGTGTTGTGTGGTTGCTGCAAAATTAAACATTTTGACAACACTTGTTTTGATTGCAGATTTCTTACAGTTGCCTGCATGAACTTTTTTTTAGTTTAGTGTTAAGGTATAATTACTGTTTATAGTCTGGTGGTATAATTACTGTTTATAATGTACAGAATATTAGTGGAGGCCATTGTGGCTTTGAAGTGTATTGATACATACCTACCTAAGACATGAATTGTTAATAACCCCTGAAGCTAAGTGATAAATGGCCATAATAATGTAATATTAATTATTAATAGATCTTTTTGATAAACAGCTAACAGCTATCAATTTTAAATGCACTAAAATGATAAGGAAGCAGATGAGTGTCATTTGTGTAACTCAAGCTCCATCCTGGGATTTAACAAAGCACTTTAAATTTTAAAACTTAAGTAGAGAAATAAAAGTTGAAAAGGAAAAAAAAAGTACAATTATTGTTTAAAATAATAAAATGAAATTTTAGTGTGCAGTTGCATATTTCACACTAACTGAATTCTGAAGAATCATTTCAGTTTCAGAATAATGTAATTTCAAAATTGTATCTACTGCAACTACAAGATTTACAAAACTGTAAATAGCAGTGATATGCTCATGGTATTTAAATAAGTCATAATAAATACTATAATCTTGGACCAAAAAGAAGTTGAAATTCTTAATGTACTTTTTTCTGGTACTAGTAATTTGTAACTGGGCAAAATTGGCCATACTTTTTTTTAATAAGTGGCTGAAGTAAAGCTGCTGGGGGGAGGGTCACGTGCTGGCATTGGTTATGATCAAACCCTCCATGTGATTGTGAATGCTATTATTATTATTTAGTGATAATACTTAAATCACGTTTGATATCAAATTTCCAACATTCCTCATATTTAAATGGTGTCCATTTTAAAAAATCTCTATTATAGTTATAGTTCTTAATAACTTCAATAATCAATAATGGCTGTATTAAAAAATTGTAGAGAAATCTTAAGTTTAACAATCAACCTTGACCCCAATTGGCACTCATTTCCCTAACGCCAAGATGCTGATGCTAAAGATCAAGGAAAGGTAATTAGGGGCCATCCATAATGCGAAAAAAGTATCGCTGACGTCATTTATGGACGCCCCTTTAAAGTTTTTATGTAACATCGTGTTTTTCATGTTGAAATTATTGAAATAATAGGCCTACAATAGAACATACAAATTTTATTGACATGACATAACGCGGCATGGGGTGGGGGCGGAGAAGGGTCATGCACTTGTGACGATGTTAGACAAGGGGGGGGGGGTGTTTAAGAAATCAAAATCACAACAAAATGTGCTTCTTTAAATAAAAGTTCCACTTGATTGCTTACAATTTATTTAGTTGCATTTTCAATGACTTCACACGTGTTACGATATTAGAGTGCAGACTTCTAAGTTTTGTGACGAGGGGGTCAAAATCGCGTGATGTCATTCAGGGACGGCCAAAAAAATTTTTAAAATATAACAATATAAGTATAAGCAGTGGAATCGCAATCCAGTTATGTATATATAACGGCTGAGACCATGGTGGGCGAAAGAAATATATACGGATATACGCAAATGCAATTTTTCGAAGACCCCCCCCCCTTGCTTGCGTACGTCATATATATGGATGGCCCCTTAATTCATCTTTGTTGGGCTACTTAAAAAATTCTGGGCACACCTGGACTTTATCATTTTTACTGTCAAAATTAGCAGGATGAGGTTGAGCCTTTGGAAACTTCACTGGACTAAATGTGAGTGAGACTGCAACCAGCCTTATACTTAGAGATTAGTAGATGAATAATATGTAAATGGGGTAGAGTGAGCCTGACAGAACATAACAAAGCAAGGAACGTTTCGGCAAAGAGTGTTCCTCAACAAATAAATGGTATACGAATAACACGAATAAAAAATAAAAACTTTGCTGCCGCGAAATGCAGAGTCAATGAGAGCCTTAGTGAGAAAAGAGAAGTGTGAGCTTATAACTTATATAGAAAGGGTGTAGCATCTGCGCTGACGTATTAGCTCTTCCACTCACTCTTGTGTACGTTACCAGAGGTCCTCGTTGGTGATGATATTGGGCCAGCGGATTCGGAGAATTGTTCGGAGACATGTGTTTATGAATGTTTGAAGCTTTTTCCAAACGGCTGCTGTAATCCGATACGTTTCAAGTTTCAGCTCCATATAGCAAGACAGGCTTTACTGTGGTGTTGAATATCCTGACCTTGGTCTGGAGGGTCAAGTTGTTGCAGCTTCAAACTTTTTTTGCTGTTTAAATGCTGTTCTTGCTTTGCCAATTCTCACTCTAACGTCAGCGTCTGTCCCTCCCTGTATGTCTATGATGCTACCGAGGTATGTAAAGCTATCCACCTCTTCTAGATTTGTTCCTCCCAGTGTTATTGGGGTGTTGCTTGATGTATTTATTTTAAGGACTTTTTCCCCTTGTGGATGTTCAGGCCAACACAAGCAGAGAACTGTGCTACAGTTTTCTCCTGCATCTGTTGCTGTGTGTGTGATATTAGGGCCAGATCATATGCAAAATCCAAGTCATCAAGTTGTTTCCATAGTGTCCACTGGATATACTATTTCTCTTCTGCTCAATAGACATCTTCATTATCCAGTCAATGGTTAGCAAGAATAAGAAGGGCGAAAGAAAACACCCTTGTCTGACTCCAGTCTTTACCCCAAAAGCCTCTGTTTTTTGGCCATAAATGATCCTACATGTAAGGCCTTCGTAAGACGTCTATATTATGTTAGTCAGCTTTTTTTTTGGTATAACCGTAGTGTATTAGCAACTTCCACAGGGTTGGCCTGTCAACACTATCGAATGCTTTCTCATAGTCAATAAAGTTGATGTATAATGGTGAGTTCCACTCCAGGGATTGTTATAATATAATTCTCAGTGTGGCAATCTGGTCAGTGCATGATCTATCCTTTCTAAAACCTGCTTGTTGGTCTCTAAGATGGGTGTCTATTGCCTCCCTCATTCTGTTTAGCAGCACTCTATTAAATACTTTGCTTGGTATGGAAAGCATGTTATTCCTCAATAGTTGGAGCATGAGCTAAGATCTCCTTTCTTCGGGAGCTTAATGAGGTGTCCTTCTTTCCACTCTGTTGGAATCTGTTCTTCCTTCCATATTTTCTTGAAAAGAATGTGCAGCATTTCAGAGCTAGTCATAATATCTGCTATCAAGGCTGCTGCCAGTATTGTATCTGGACCTGCCATTTTGCCTTTCTTTAGTTGTTTAATTGCTCTGCTTATCTCTTGTTTTGTAGGTGTGCTGCAATCTATTTCTAGGTCTTGTTCCGCTGGCTCGATGTTGAATGTGTATTGTGGAGCTGGTTGGTTGAGGAGTTCTTCAAAATGCTCTATCCACCTTTTTTTCTGACCCTCTTCATCAGGTATTGATTTTGATTTCCCATATTTAGTTTTAACAGGTCTCTCTGGATTTTTGAAGTTTCAAGATAGCATTTTTTATTATACTGAATAGTTCTCTTGTGTTTCCATGGTAAGCTGCCTCTTCTGCTTCAAGAGCTAATCCTTCCATGTAGTTCTTTTTTTCTGACTTTATGCTACATTTAACTTCTTTATTGGCATCTGCATATTCTGCTGATGTACTAGCTTTTTCGGTTCTGTTGTGGCTGTTGTTAAGATTTGACTTCTTCTTTTTCCAATGTTGGATTTGTCCATGGTTTCATTAAAAATCCATTCTTTATGCATTTGTTGTGGGGGCTCAACACTTCTTCACAGGTTGTCGTGAGTATCTCTTTGATGTTTTTCCAGTTTTGCTCAATTGATTCTTCGTTACCTAGATCTTGTAAGACCTGGAATTTGTTGGTTAACTTAAGTTTGAACTCATTAAGTTTAGGTTCTTCTTTCGAAAAAGTTACATTTCCTTGGATTATGGAGGTCAAGCAAGTTTTCGTCCCTCCTACATACAATGAGGGGTGGGGTGGAGAATACGTTGATCGTCTCAGGGTTCGCAAGGAGCGGATTTTCAAAAAGATTTCTTTGGTCCTGATTTTGTGGGGATGGTAGGTGAGAACCAGTTTGCTCCTCTCATTTATGCCTGATACAAAGGTGTCAGCACAAGTGAAGCTTCTAACTGGAAGTTGAGAAAAGGGATTTAGTAGATAATAATGGCTGGCTGTAGGTTTGAAATATGCCAAAGTGAGGAGGTAGTTTTTCTGGACATGATTGTATGTAGTGCAATGCTTTCTGTCATCCGCTCTCCCTTTCCACCTCCTCCGATCCTGGCCACATTACCTAACTCAAAAGGTAAGGGTTCACATAAAATGTGTGTACATATTATTTTTCCTTTATTTTGTTATTGTTTGATTGATTATGAAATATATATACAAATATATATAAAACGGTAGTTTTAAGGATTGAAAACCCTACTTTGTTCTCTGGTTTTCTATAATATAATATTTTCAACTTTTAGTGTTGTTTCTTTGTGGCTTGGAATGTAAAACTTACTCAACTTAAGCAAAAATCCGCCTCAGGAGGGATTAACTTCGTAATGTAATTATAATTGTACTGAATAAAAGTACTCTTTGCTGATTGAGCAGTGCTATGAACTTCTCCTTGTACCGGGTTTACTATCTTGATAATAGTTAAATACATTTGTTTGCTACAAAACCCCATTACAGAATCATACTAATGGCCTTTCACAACACTGACACAAATTCAGCATTCTGGTGGTTGTATAAGTTACTGTAAGCTTATTAAAAATCTTAAATTATAAAATGTAATAGAGAGTAATTCTATCTGTGCTAATTGTATATTAATAAAATTATTCTGAATTACTGAAATAAATTAAGACAATAAACAAGTCGACTCCAAGAAATCATTTATTACAATTTACAGAACATATGAATTTAAAATTAACATCTGCATTGCATTTTCGTACATACACATTCAACTTGGGTCCTTTACCTCTCACTTCCACAAGCATTCAACTTGGGTCCATTCACCTATGCCTAAAAACTGTATGAAAAATCTCTTCAATTTTAATCCACCTCTACCACAGTGCATTTGTAATTTTTGAATATAAATTATAAACACATTAATCCTTCGTGTGCCATAAGGTTTTCGGAAAACTCCGTCTCAGTGCTATAAGAATTTCCCAAATTGTGATCAACCGGTTATGAAATTTAAAAAATTGAGTAAAATCCATGTATATTATTATTGTCATTCTGACTTCATCTTTTAGGATAAGAATGGTTATTTTATGTATCCAAAAGACCGTTTTGAGTTTAAAACTATTTGTACCTGTAGTTTAGTACTATTATTTTGGTAATAAAGTATAGAGAAATCGCATCTTCAAAAAAAACAAAACAACAACAACGTAAAAACTACCAAAAAAATTTGCGAATCGAGTGATAACACTAGCGAGGGAAACAGGCGTCATTACCAGAAGTCGAATACATCATTTTTCAAGCATTGAAGAGCTTTTACTTTCTGTGATCTCATTACTAACGAGAGTGCTATCTAGGGACGCTTTACGACACTTTGGTAATAGCGGTCAGGGACGCATTATAACGCTTTAACACATTAAAAAAGTGATAATTAAAAGGGAATAAAATTGCATTTTATTAGGGCTGGTACTGATTAAAATATTTTTTTTTGATTAATCTGGACAAAATTGAATAAATCCATTATATATTTTAAAATGCATGTATAGATCCCGTTAAGTTGAGATTCATTATTTTGCGAAATCAGTTAAGTCGCGGCCATTCCATGGCTCCCAAATATTGTGAGTAACAGCAAATTCGTTCCACTAGGCAAAAAATAAAGAAGAGTATCCTTTTGTTTACGTACGCACGTCTAAATAAATAATAAAAATAAGAGGAAGAAGTATGTAAGAAACAAAATATTTAAATTAATTATTGAAAAAAATATCTTTTCTTAAATTTTTGAATTTTAAATTAATTGAAATAAATTTTTTAATGAATAATGAATTGTTAATTTCCCCTGCCCTACATTTTATATCTAGCCACCATTTAATAAATACTCTAACTGCATTCTATCAATTAAAAGCAATGGTATGGAATCTAAATAGTTACCCTAATTACAGGCCTATACTATAACTATATTGCACACAACCCAAATAGTTGAAATAGTATTAAAAAAAAACAATTTATAATGCTTTTGACAGAATAAGAAATAGCTGTAATATTGCTTTAGGTTTTTAAAAAGCATGACATGTTTAATCACTGTAAAATAATTATACAGTTTTTCTTTAACAATATGACAGCTGAGATTATCAGCATCCATCTCTTTGTGGTTTATTTGATTATCAAATGAAAGTCTGACCACATTTCTTACTAAAAATCTTTACATTAATTACATTTTCTAAGGGGTATGATTTTTTTTAGCAAGTTTGATCTGAGGTTAATTTTAATGACAGAAAATTAAACTGTATAATAACGCACAAGTAAATGCATTTTACAGCTAGTTTTTAAATTTCTAGCCAAAGTCAAATAAATAGTAATTTTCAAATGCTTGTGACAAATATAAGAAAGCACTCTGTTGTGTGTGCTTGGATTAATCACACAATATTTAACATCTGTAAGTAAGTTTCAATGTTTTTACAATAACTACTACACATGATGACCTTTGATGTTAGATCTTTAACTTTAACACTAATGGTATATGGGTAAAAATTTTTAATTGACTGCTCTTAATCTTAAGCCTTTTGGTTTGGAAAGCTTTAAGAGATCAAACTGTAGATCTCACTCATTTAGTTTTATTATATCATTTATTATGTCAGCCTAGTCGCGCTCCAATTATCACTTGTTAAGCATTCATTCTTAAGACTTAGCTCTCACACTTTCAGATAGCTGTTCATCATCTTGAGGTTTCATCTTCTATTTCTTGAGCATATAAGTCTTCAGACTCAAACTTTAAATCTTCTAAAGCATCGTTTATATCCAGGGTAAGTTCATCCAACCTTTATAAAAATAAAAGAAAAAAATGAACACCTTATGCAATTGTAGGATCACTTATTTATTAATTTAAACCTTATAGTACTGGACTCGTCTTTTTGTAGTGATGACACATTTCTTAAACACCCCCGTAGACGTCACTTATGGATGGCTTATAATTTGTACGCACGCAGAGATAGCGGGTCCCGAAAATGTATGGGGTGCAACAATGCAGAACGGGGTACAAAAATACAACTTTTGTGGGTATGTAATTTATTTGTAATATATGGATGGCTCCTTCTGCACAGATCTTAGTGTCATTATCAATTATTTAAAACAAAAAAGTTAAAAATAATTTGCAAACCTTTCAAATTTTGACTCAAAAAGTAGGTGGTATCAAAAAGGAGAATGACACCATTTTAAGAAGAGAACTGCAGCAAATATGATCATGAGCTAGATGCATGTAAATTACATGGCTTATACTTATTTCTTACCTTTGATGCAAAGCTGAAATCTCTAGCTGCATGGCATCATTCTCAGGTTCATCTGATGCATTCTTGCGGGCTATCTGAAGATCTGCTGTCTGAAAAAGAACACAAGTCTTATACATAAATAAGAAATTAGCAAGTTGAATAGAAAAGTTTAAATAACGAAAAACATGTAAATCTGATTAGTGAATGTTTTCCACACATTTTATCATGTTTTATGGTATCTTAAAGTTGGCATGAGTTAATAAAGCTCACAATATTAATATATAAATGGATTTCATTATGAAGCTCCGAAATATTGTATTTTGCAAGAAATGTCCATTTTATTATTTATTTATTCCCATTTTAATAAAAAAGGGTTTTATGGTATTGTGAAACTTTTTTTTTGAATTATTATAGATAATCCTCCTTGATCGCAGACATAAAGAAAAAGAATAGGAAATTTAAACAAAAATTTTTTTTCGCTAGAACATGACTTTATAAAACTTATTTTAAAACGCTCTGAAGTCACATACAGCTGAAACACAAACAAAATTTAGAATATAAAATCACATACTGATTTAAGTTTGGATTCCTCAAGCTCCTGAACCTTTTCAATAATAGCAGAAATTTCACTTTTGTTGTGTGTGTCATTCAATGAATTCTTGATATGAATTATCTCCTCTGATATACGTTTAAATGAAACGGTTATCTCTGCCACTCTCTGTTTGTAAGCATTAAAGTCATATGCAGGTGCTCCACCAATAAATGTGATAAATGCTCTGTGAATATTAACACAAAATTTATTATTTATTTTAGAAATGATAGACGTAATATATATTGTAGCCCACAACATTTTAAGATCAAGTAGAATCTGCAGTGCTGTCAGGATTATTAAAGGACAATTTAATCTTTTAAATGAAAGTAGATTGGTTTAAGTCAGATTATGTCAAATTTGAAGTAAAAGAATAAATATAGAAGAATTTAATATTATCTGCAGTGATTACGACTCTAAAAGATATCAATCATGGAAGTTATATTAACTATAATTATTATCAAATAGAAAAACACAAATACTGTTGTTCTAATAAGAATCCCACAGATTAGGTAATGGATTTTCACTATAACATTCCATATATACTCATTCTATAGCCAGTTCGTTCATAAGCCAACCCCCTTCTTTTGGAAGGGAATATAGTAAAAAGCATGTAACCCTTTCATAAGGAGACCCCCTAAAAAATAGGACAGTGTAAACAATATTATTATTTAAAAGTATGTTAAATTGGTAACTATATATTGGTATTACCAACTCTTTGTATAATACTTTTCTTTATAGTTCCTAACACTTTGTACTACCTAATTTTGTCTTTGTGCTCTAAGTTAGGCAAGAGTTGCAGTTATTTTTTTGTGTTGTTTCTTTGGTAAACAGTTGCGAAAGCCCTTACATAAAATTCGTTTTTTAAAAAGTTAAAAACAAAATTTGTAAAATAATTTATTGAAACATTCACGAAATAAGTAAAGTTAATAAATAAACTAATTGGAGATGTTTAATATTTTATAGCTTCTTATAGAGCAGTAAAATCTTGTAGAATGTAGACAAGGACCTTGATGATCTCTAATTCTTCTTCTTCTGTGTTCTCAAAATCTTTTTGAAGGAGGCTTTAGACCACAAGCTCTATATCTGTGATGAACTGCACTGTGGCTGTCAATTGGTCTCTAAATAACAACACAGATATTCAATGTACATGCAGAAATCACCTATGATCTGCTTGTAAGCCCAACCCCCAACTTTTCCCCCTAGATTTTGTCAAAAAAAGTGGGCTTTAGAATGAGCATATACAGTAGTATACATTCCTTTTGTAATAGATCCCGAAGTACTAACAAAGCAGTTTAAAATTTAGATAGTTGGCCAATCTCCGAACTTACAAAAATTTACTTTTGACAGCACTAACTTTAATTTATTGCACTTCAATTTAACAAACAGTGTACCATTAAAAAATTTGACATAGCGTTACAAATATGTAAGTTTAAAACAATTATCATAACTTACATAGATCACTAATTCACATGGTGACTTGGCATGTTGGGATAAAGGGAGTGGCAATACCATAATTAAAAACATAATGTAATTAGGATAAGTCATAATTTTAAAGTACTGTTCTGTATTAACTGATATATATATATATATATATAAACTTACTCTTCAAACAAACCATAGCCTTCTACTCTAGCAGCTTGGAGTTTGTGAAATCTGCGTAGTAAATCAAGTGGACTGGCATGCCCATTGGAATGCTTAGGACTGGCATTGGGATCACCAGATGGACAACTGGCACTTGCCATGAATGATGCTTAATATCTATACAATCAATAAGTTGTTTAGTCAAGATGAAAATATTTTACAATAATTTTGAAGTGACAGGTGCTAAAACAATAATTATATAACAACAGAAAACCAGAAAGAGGCAAGATGGACTTACACTTCTGGTTTCAGGAGAAACACATAAATACAGGCCTTGAAAAGGAAAAGGGTCTACGTGCACTAGGTGATTTCATCATAAGTTAAAGCAAAAATTCAGAGTTGTTAATAAAAGAACATTTGGATGATGATCAATGGAATAACAAAAATATGATGTAACACTAATAAACAATGAGGTATTAGGAATAGTGGAGCATTAATCAGAGGCGTCACTAGGGTTGGTGTCACCCGGGGCGGTAGCTCATGGTGTCACCCCCTCATGATTTAATCCATAGAACTGCTCCGTGTTTTCCAGTGCCAAATAACGGGAATATATAGAATTTTATGGTCTGGTGTCACCCCCTTGATGGTGTCACCTGGGGCGGCCCGCCCCCTCCGCACCCCCCTAGCGACGCCACTGGCATTAATGCAAATATTTGGTAACACATAATAGAGGGGGGGGGGTAACTTTTTGTAATGATATGTGATGAAGGGGGTGGGTGAAAATCAGCCAAAATCGCGAGATGACATTTATGGATGGCCCCTAAGTTTAGAGATGGTGACATCTCTTTTGGTTATGCCATCAATGCTGCAAATTTCTATACTCATTGCGTTAACTCTTCCAACGCACATGAAATAATTTTTTTTTAAAGCAACAAATTTTATATCAATGTGTAAATTTTAAGTCAAATGCCTTTGATGTGCATGTACCTAAAGCAGGAAAACTATAACTATAGGTAAGACTAAAACCGAATTACAGGACCAGTTAAACTTCTGGTATCTTTCTACTTGTAATATAAATAGTAAAACTATCCTAATTTACATATTGAAATCAATCCAGCAATGTGTACTAGGCTTCGACAACTAAAATTTTTAAAAAAAATGTTTATTTGCCAAATCCACTAACAATAATGTCGCATATACTATGTATACATACTAGGGCTGTTATCAATTAATTTAAATTTAATAGTTAACTTTTGAAAAATTACCGAATAAGTAATAGATAATTTTGATTAAAGCTAAAAATAAGATGTATGATGTCATTAAACTGAAAATTTCAAAGGAAATAGCAAAAACACGCAATTACTAACTCTTGATTTAAACATAAGTAGTTCAATATAATGTCAATGAATTAAAAATTTTCTATTGTTTATAAAGTATAAAACACTGTTTAATTTTTTATATCATTTTCCTTATAAAATAGCTTATTTTAAAATTTAAAAATCTTTTTTTTAAATGGAGAAGTTTGTACGTAAAAAATTTAACTATTATTAATTATTTATTAATAAATCGGTACAGTTATTTAAAAAATTAAATGGAAAAGACGTAAACAAGGTAAGGGTTAGCCTGACCGGACGTAACAAAACAGCGAACGTTTCGGCAAAGAGCCTTTTTCAACAAACATACAATACACAAATAAAACGAAAATAAAAAATAAAATGATGAAACTTAGCTGCGGTGAAATCCAAAGTATCCAAGAATACTTTGGATTTCACTGCAGTTAAGTTTCTTCATTTTATTTTTTATTTTCGTTTTCAGTTCAGTCCACTGAGCTTTATATCTAGCTCAGTGGTACAGTTCATTACATATTGGATATAGGTAGGATATGGGCCAATATATTACTAGTGATAGTAATTAGGGTCGGCTTTAAGCATAGGCAAACTAGGTAGCCGCCTAGTGGCTAGGGCCATTAGATTAGTCTCATCACATAAGAATCTTTCCAAATTTATTTTTTATTTGTCTATTATATTTAGGGCCACCAAATTCACTTCGCCTAAGGCCTACAATTTCCTTAGGCTGGCCCTGTAGGTTATACTGTTCATGACGTATTGGACAATATAGGCTGATATATTTATATATAATATAGGGTAGGCTATTAATACTATTATTATTAGTAGTGTTAGCAATATAGGCAGTATAAGTCAATTGCCCCACTCCCAAGGTCGCGTCAAACTGGGCTGAACGTGAGTAATTTAACAAAAAAATTAATTTAAAAAAGACAAATAAATCATAAAAAGATTCCCCAACAAAAATCAAACCATGTAATAAATTAATTTTAAAAAAGTATCATCAACTGTAAATCGAACCCTGTACCACCATTGCTACGACCTGGAAGATGTGATGGAAATTGTGCTTTTTAAAGTATTTGGACCAAGGTCTGAAAAGCCATTTCGTTCACAGAATTCTGGGGATAACGTTCAACGTTGAGCGCAGAATTTTTTTAATTCTCAGGATAATGTTGAAAATTATTCACAGAATTCTGGAGATAACCAATCTGATATGAGAATATGTATTCACATTTACTGACATTAAACCATAATGTGAGAAGAAAACAGAGATACAAATAATCAAATATATTCCAGATACTCCCAAAATAATTTACTAAAAAATCATAACTTTCTTTAGAAATAACATAAAACTATAATTTTGGTATCAATAAATTGCATTTTTCAAGCCCTTTCCAACCAACTAGATCTTAAAGCTATACCTTTAATTTGAAAATTTTGTCCAAGTACCGGCTAAAGTGTAGTACTCTGAACGCGGCGGCGCGTCTCTGCCGGTTGCTATGAAGGATAGTTGCTTCCCTTGAATCTTGTTTGTTTTCTTATTTACTTATTACCTCCCCTTGCGATGGAATGTAAATAATTGTTTATTATCATAATTGGATTTGTGTTCACATGCCATAGCAACAAGATGGCCGCTGGTAATGACGGCGGGGTCAGCTATCTTCATTTTTACTATTTTTCTATCATTATTATTATCATACTCCGAATACTGTTGACAGTGTTGACTAGTAATGAATCTGAATACAGTAGTCAGTAGCCCAATGAATTGCCAGTGATTGACTGATTGATGAATGATTGATATTGAATTTATTGATTGCCAATGAATCTTGCACTTGCACCTCTTTTATGAATTCGCACTTATTTATTTATGTTTTGTGCATTAATTAATAGATAGGTCTCATATATGTGAAGCTTATTCTGGTATAGGTCTGCCTGCCTAACCAATGTAAAGTAATATACAATAAGATAATTTACCCTAATATAATAATACAATACCACAACATGGAAATGCGTCTCACAGAACAATCAGAGAAACAACTAATTAAAATTAAGGATTTTATCAAAAGTAACAACAATGAAACATCAAGAGAGCAATGAAAATGAATATTTCACCCATATAATCAGATCTGATTTCCTGGTTAAAATTTCCTGCAAATAAAGTTTGAATATTAAAATTATTAAACATGCACATAAATTTTATGAATTTTATTTTAACGTTAAATAAAAATAATTGGTTATTTCAAAAGATTTGTTCTCATAAATAGTTACCGCCTATCAGTATTTTGATTTTGGCCTATATAGCTTAAAAAAAAGAAACAACGTTATGTTAACAAAACAAATTTTAAAAATTATGTGAAATTTAAAAAAATGTTTCACACGGCATTAAGCACCTCTTTATGGATGGGTGATGTTAGTTAATTTTAGTTAGGCTTTCCATACATACTTTTATTTCAGATTTACTGATACTTTTAATTAGGATATAACAATTTTTAAGCCGAGGATCATAATCATGGCATGCTCATATCATGCCCATGCTCGCATTCTCATTTAATATTTATAAAAATTTATATTTATTATTATTATTATTATATTATTATTCATGTATCATGTATCACTATGACTGTCACTATGAATACTATGATTCTTCTATGATATGAATTGTATGACCACTATTAGTACTATGGCAGTGCTCAGACTCGGTGCTTTTCATTCTTTTACTTTTACTTTTAATACTTTTAAAAGTTTTTAATTTTGAAAAAATAATTGCCAATCACCAATCCAAACTCAAAACGGTTCAAACCCCAATTCCAATTCATTAAAAAATGTAAAAAAAAAAAAAAGTGATACTGTCACAAGGCATTGTTATTGTAAATGTAAATGAAAGTGACAGTCAGTTATTGAATTGGTACACTTGACAGTAACCAACAGTAAAAACCCCACTGACACTGAAACTGGGTAAACAGTAGTAGTAGTAGACTTAGTAGTAGTAATAATAAACACTGTAAACACTCAGTCAGCACTGCAGCACTGGGTTTCAGTTACTGTTCTCAGACTGTTCACCCTTTCAGTATTTCACGACCTACCCCATGCCCATAGTAGACCTCCTCAAAGTCTGCCAGTGCCAAATAAACAGAACACTCATACAGAATTTAACATCATGCAAAGCCAGTAAATTTACTTATATAGTACATATATTATATAGTATAGAAATCTATATGTCACTTTCTGTATACTATATATGAACTATATGAATATGGAATTTCAAACAAAACAATGAAGCAATCTATTCTCAGGGTGTAATTTAATGCGTTGAAAGGCATATTCTAAAATATATATTTTTCATCATTAGAGATCATACTTTATTAATCTTAACTATAAGAAGATGCTTCATCTTTTTGACTTTTACATTTATGCAGCTGGATGAAGATTTTGATGAGCAATCTATAATAAGTGCATTTGCTCAATTAGGAGAAGTTGTTGTCAATGTAAAGATGATGAATGATACCAAAGAAAGTAGCACGTAAGTATTGCAACTAGGCCTGTCAACGGGTACCCGGGACCCGGGTACCCGTTGCCATCAGATTACCCGGGTAGTAAAATTCCGCCCGGGTACCCGTGAAAATGTAACTTTAATGTCTATATTAACGGAGGCCAAACTTTGGCTCCCATTCGGCTTTTTTTTTTTTTTTTTTCCGAAATAATTTTTCAAATGATGTTGTTTTAAATAAATGCAGTAAATTATATCTAAGGAGAAATATCTGTCAACGGGAAATGTACTTTGATACATCTTTTTCTCTCAACGTGAAACAGAAATCGCAAACACAAAAAGGTTTTGGCGCTTTAAAAGAATCATATAGATAAGGAAAATAAAAGTCCTCAGCCAAAAATAATGATGTTAGAGATAAAAGCGGCGTTTGTTAGTAAAAAAAAAAA
>MUZC01000082.1:806875-826256 GCA_002072015.1 Radix auricularia | reverse complement strand
CTTCATTCATATAACCCACACCCCTTGCATTCGCTTGTGCTTCTTGTGTGAATTAACACGTGTTGACCTAGAAAAACTGATGTTCAAGGTTGTCAGTATTTAAAGTTAATAAATTAATCAGTTACTAACAATTTCAAATGGGTAAGTCCTCGGCCGTGGGGCGGGACTGCATAGAGATGAATGAGGCCGTGCTTGGTATTGTTAATAAAAAACATCCCCGCTTTAAACATGAAAGTTACTTTGAAATACGCCGACATAGGATTTCCGATTGTAGGCGTTTGTTTTTTTTAATCTCCCCCCTCTCCCCCCCCATTCGATTGTATTTTGTGTGTGTTCGTTCCCACGAGTACCTCATTTTAAAAAAAAATAACACCAAAATTTGTAACTTTTAAAAAGTGTATAAATTAGTTACTAACAGTCTAATAAAATAAAATGACGTTTTGCACCTACGTAGAAGGCGATCATACATTTGTGACGAAGGGGGTGTGTGTTTTAGAAATGTGACATCACATCAAAACGTGCAACTTAAAATGAAAGTTCCACTTAAAAACTTGAATGCTTACAATTTATTTATTGACGATTTACATGAATTTACACGTGTATCGATTTATAGAGATCAACTTCACATTAAATACAAACTTAAGTGACAATAAAGTTATTTCACAAATGCTCATTTGCAAAAGAGGTACAGCTATTATGGGGGAGGGGCGCGGCTGCAAATCTTTGTTCTAAGGGGGTTCTAAGTTTTTGTGACAATGGCGGGGAGGGGGGTATAACTCAGCCAAAATCACGTGACGTCACTTTTAGACGTCGGCCGTGTGGCTACTGAGAAATAAGGGGCATGGAAGGTGGCTAGGTTGCATAGTATAGCTGTATGACGTGAAAATTATGCGATGTTTTGAACGGGTAACCCGGGTACCCGTTCGAAATTCGGACGGGTACCCGGGCAGCCTTTTTCAAAAAATTGACAGCCCTAATTGCAACACATGTTAAACTTTCATTATATTTGCTAACTAACAGCGTTAAAGCAGTTTCTACCTACATGTAATAAATGCTCTATTGTTTTTATTATTTCACTTTTTATATGAACAATAAATAAATACTAAGTCACTCAAATTTTTTTTTTACTAATAAAGTGATATCAAAGCTAATGATATTGACATTGACAATATTGAGAAGTAAAAATGTATTTAATTTAAGCTATTTTATTTTGAATAGAAATGGCACATTTATTATTTTAAATTCTATTTTATGAATGTTAAATATAATTTCTATTTTATGAATGTTAAATATAAATTTTTAAAATATTTTTTAAAACATTACAGTTTGCAATTAAAACTTAATAAGTAATTTTTACTAATTAAATTGCAGTTTAAAGCCTGGGAACTATTGTTTTATAGAATTTCCAGATGTAGATTGCGCTCAGAGAGTTTTGCACAGACTTAATGGAAAATATATACCAGGAAAACCTGGGGTAAATACATCAAAGTTGAATTTCTGTTATTTTATCTTATGATCAATAATGAGATAAATGCCTAAAAACACAAGTTTAAAAAAAAAAAGCCATTTTAAATTTATGAAAACACTGCAGCAAGTACATCAGGTAATTTTTGTCAATCAGTATGATGATATAGCCAACAGTACTAAATGTGAAAAGTCATAATGAACTACATGCACTTCAGATGCTGTCTGTAACTCAAGAACCAGTATTATTTGTTGCTCTATAATTTTCTAACATGTATAGAATGTTTCAAATTATTTAATTTAGACTGGCTAATTTTAGTCCACATAAAATTATTATTTTAAATGTAAGTTTTTGGTGAGCAATTGACTTAAGATCTCATCTCTGCCATTTTCAGAAACGTTTCAAACTGAATCCTGCTAGCTTTGGTAGAGAGCATGAACTCTTGTAAGTTTTATTAAAGTATATTATTACAAAGAATATTTTATTTAAACATCAAATTTTGTTCAATTTATACTAGTCATTTGCTATAATAAAATAAATAACTAATAGTCATTAGTGGTTTCTGATTAAATATTTATTTGTTAAAATTGTGCTAAGAATTAAATTAATTTATTTTCATTGTTGTTTCTTTACAAATCAGGCCAGAGTTTTCCTTATATGTTGGTGACTTATCTTGGAATATTGATGATTATGATCTGTTCTCATTTTTCCAGAAAAGATATAAGTCAGTGAGAGGAGCAAAAGGTGCTAATAACAAATACAATAGTAGCACATTTGTTTAAGAGTGATTCAATTCTATTTCAAAAGGACTCATAAAACACAAAACACAAAAAATGTATCACTTATGAAAAATGAAAAAAATGTTCCAGCAAATTTCAAAGTGATTGTAAAGGCAAATGCCTTTTGAAATTTACAGTAGGATATGAATGTTTATTGAATGCAATAGTACTTACATGTATATTATTTTTATGTAAATTGCTGTGGGTCCTGTTCCTTACTGGGGTACAGCACTACATAAAAAAATCAAATTATTATTATTATTAAAAAGAAAAATATGTCATTTTTTTAAATACTTGAGGATAAAAAAAGCACTAACAAAAATTTCAACTTAATATATTTAAAGAAACCAATATGTAATTTATATAAAATTTTTATTGATGAAACTGATATTTTCAGTTGTATTAGATCAAAGTGGAAAGAGCAAAGGCTTTGGCTTCATTAGATTTTCAGAGGAGAATGACCAACAGAGAGCCCTGATAGAGATGCAGCATATGACAGGTTTAGGGAAAAGACCGATCAAAGTCAGTTTGGCATCAATCAAAAAGTAAGTGCACTCTTTAGCTTCACAACTCTTTCTGTTCGCCTAGGGTTAAATTTTGTACAATAATTTAATTTCCCCCTACTTCCTCCTTATCAATTTGCTTTATATTTTGTTCATGTTTATGTCCCAAGTCTATTACGTTTATAAAAAAAGAAAAGTTAACTGTCCACTTCTATTTCCGAGTGGTAGTTTCTAAATTAATTTAATTGATTCTGATACTTTTATTCTTTCTAACTAAAAATTGATTTTAAATGTTTAACTAAAATCAATTGCAAAGCTAACTTCAATAGACCAAACAACTGTTAAAAAAGTTTAAAGAGGCAACTAGGGAAATGCTGAAAAACTATGCACTATGCAGCATCTGTTTATATGAGGAAAAAAAAAACATAGAGATTCTTTTGTGCAGATATCTGTATATAAAGTAAACATTTCCAGTAATATTTCTCCCATATTCTGTGGTGTTCTGTAGACTTTTAAAATTAAAAGATAATGGAGGTAACTTAATTACTTTATATTTATTTAGTATGTAGTGTTTAAAACAGCGCCCCTGGGGTGTCACAACTCAGTGCGTGGACCTCTATACAGATTTTGTTTTCTTGGCAGGTCTGGTTTCACAATTTATTCCATTTTCTCAATTCACATATCTATCTGTTAGAATGCCTGCAATTTTTAGAGATATCTTAAATTGCTTTTTTCCATGAAACACATCTGGCCATCAGAGGAGTTTAAGTGATTGCCTTCAAATCTGAGTATAGCTGAATCAAAACCATGAGTCATTTATAATTTTAAACAATTTTTATAGTTTGTATTGTTGAGTCACTAGTATTGCAAGGGTTGGATAATTCATACAAAATAGAGACTGGCTATTTGTTATAAGTATCACATAGCAACAGGATGTTAGAACAACCTTGAATGAGATAGCAGAGGGATACATTGTGGCATTGAAATGCAAAGGTTAGCAAGCTATTAATGAGACATGTCCAGATAGACCAAGCAAAGTAGGAGTTAATCACAATAAAATTGGTGAGAAACAGTTCATAGCACTGATGATGGAAATAGATAGGCTTGAGGAGCACTTTCTAGAGCAGTGTTTCTCAAACTGTTTGTCGTGACTAGGGCTGTCAATATTGTTGAAAAATGCTGCCCGGGTACCCGTCCAAAATTTGAACGGGTACCCGGGTTACCCGTTCAAAATGCCTCAAAATCTTCGTAATTTTTTAAATGCCCGCTATTACTACCATTAGCCTTTTACTGCTTTGTTTATTGGGGAAATGCAAATTTTGATGGAATGAGTCAACGATTGTAAAATGATGTCATTAAAATACTACTGTAGTACAGTGGTGTAAAAACAGTGAGCAGAGGGATGGGATGGTAAGGTGATTTTTTTGAGCGGGGGGGGGGGGGGGGGGGGGCGAGGGGAATGATGGATGGGGCGGTGTTTCTTGGGACATCTTTTGAGGTGGNCCCCCCCCCCCCGGCCCAGAATATAGCAGGTGTTGATTTTTTAAAAAGTAAGTTGGGGATGGGATTGAGACATATGTTAGTGTGGGGGGGGGTAGATAAAAGAAATTGGCGCGTCTCAATCGGTAACATAGATGAGCGGCGTATTTCAAAGCCAAGGTCATTTCTAGCCATTCCTAGTTATCGCTCTTGTGTCCTATTTTGTGTCATACTGAGGGGATGGACCCCCCCCCACACCATTTATTTTCGTTATTATAGTGAAAATCATTCAACGATTGAAACATTTTTTTAAAAAGTATGGTGGGGATAGGAGTGGAGACACGTGTGCGTCGGTTTGGGGGGGGGGGTTGGCTCGCTCTGTCGGTAACAACGGTGAGCGGCGTATTTCAAAGCCAATGTGAAGGTCATTTCGAGCCCTTCCTAGTTAATAGTAGTTATCGGCGTTGTGTTTTATTTTCCTTACTTGAACAATTCAAAGAACAAAAACCTTTTTGTTTTAAATGATTTTTTGTTTCATGTTCCTGGGAAAAAAAAAGTGTATCAAAATACTTTGTAGTTTATTGTCGAGACCGTGTTTTATTTCCCTTTAACACTTATTTCATTTTAAGCATTTTCATGTTAAATTTTAATTTGATAAATTATTCTCGAGCCGAAATTTGAACACATAAGAGCCACACTTTAAACACTGGTGGTAACGATATTGCAGTACCATTTTCACGGGTACCCGGGCGCCATTTTACTACCCGGGTAATTGTTCGTCAACGGGTACCCGGGTCCCGGGTACCCGATGACAGGCCTAGTCGTGGCACATCAGTGTATCGTGAGAGATTTCTAGGTGTGTTGCGAGATTTCATAAAAATATTTCAAATTGCTAGGGTTCTGAGCTCTGATGTTATTATTATTTTAAAATAAAGCAAAACAAAATCTTTGTTAAATAAATCAACAACATAATCAGTAATCACGTGTGTTTTGCATAGGGCAGGATGTTAGATTTTGTTGGCGTCTGGGTACCATATGTTATTTTAAAAATTCTTTCTAGCGGTGTAGTTGGCTTGATATTTTTCATTTGGTAAGAGATTGAACATTAAAGTATTATTTTAAAGTGGGCTAAGCTGGCATTTTAAGCAAATTAACATAATTTTATCTTAACTTGCATAAAATGCCACTTAATTAGTTTATCTAATAAAATAATAATTAAATTACAGCATCCCAGTTCATGTCAACCTTTGCTTTAAGTGTGTTTGATGATGACAATTACTGAAACGAATACGAATCGTTAGTTCATAAACTTACCGTGAAAATATCAATTAATGTTAAGGTCTAACAGTAACTCTATTAGGTTCATTCACCCCACGTTTTGCTTCCATGTCAACCTCCCTGAGGACCTGCCACAAAGCTATGCTATTAAAATTATAAAAGAATTTTTTGTTCAACATGCAAGTTTTGTTGGGTCTCTAGAATTTTGAAGATCTTTATTCTTTGTTTTTTCTTTATTTTAAACAACAAAACAAAAGACCCAGTGAAGCTTCTTCAATGCCTACACCCAGCTCACATGGAGCCTATTATGCAGGGCATTATTCATGGGGAGGATATGGCTATCATTATAATCAACCTTATGCACAACTCCCTATGTCTCATTCCTTGGATTATGGTGTAAGTATAGTTAAAAATTATTCCTGGAAATTTTAGTTACATTAGCACATGAACCAACACATTTAATACTATGAGTGTGCACTATTTTAAATTCATTATCATTAAGGATTATTTAAATAGTCTTTTATAATTGAAAACAATTAGAAGCATGGTTTACCTCTGCAATATGTTCATTTTATTTTAGAAGTTGCTCTAAATTAAATAATAATGATAAATAATGAAAAGAAGTCACAGTTGATGTGGTTTATATTGCCTTTCTTCTAGCTCTTCTGTCTGCAGCCTTCTCCATTCTTCCCTCTTCGGCTACTATGAGGCCCTCTTTGAAAAATGTGCGCCATGTAGATCGGTCTTCTGCCTTACACTCCCAGTCACTTGTATATATTCTGGCTGCTTTCATGTCCCCTTGGCAGACATCTTCAAATCGCAGGCGTGGGCAACCTTTCGGCAGTCCAGCGCGCTACCACTTTGACCACCGCGGCCCACTGATGTAGTTTACTTTTCTTATTTCTCTTGCCTCTAAAAAACAGGTTTCATCAAGCTATTCTGATGGAAGTCTCAGTTCAACAGCTACTGAAATGGTTGATGACTCAGAGGTTCTAGAAGGTATATTGTTTGATTTAATTATGGATTACATACTAAAGTCTTGATATCAATGTAGATGTATGTAGACATATTCAATTTTGCAAGGTGTTGTAATTTAATTTCCTATTTTAGTTGAGTGGAATGCATTAAATTTCATCCATCAGAGTTTTCATATGCAAGTGTTGTACAGAATGATTATGCGGCTCTTCATTTTGTCTTTCATCCAGCCCATCATGACAAAATTTTGTTGACCTCTGGTCTCAATGAAGCCATACTGTTTCCTAATTCTAACGTGTCTTTGGATTAAAGAATGATTTTGAAAAGTCTAATAGGCATCAATGCCAACATTTGGAAAATGAAAACTATACAAAAAAATTCCAAAAACTGTTCAACAACTTGAAAAAATCCCACTATTGGCATAGGCAGAAAACGAAAGAAAAAGAAAGTATATTTTGATCATTATTTACTGATCAATACATCCCTCTTAGCCATTTATACAGACATAATTTTAACAAAGTCTCCCTTTCCGTATTTTCACGCATATTCCCTGTGGGTTATGCCAGATTTTACAAACCCAGCACCCCACCGTGCGGGTATCTTCGTTGGCGGGGTATCTGAATTTTTTAAAACTGAATAATGCATCAATGGCACTATTACTTGTAAAACATGAATATAAAATTAGATAGTGCGGGGTATAAGCGGGGGGGGGGGGGGTTTATACCACACTTTTTTTTACAGGATCTAAAAATTCAGCGGTGTATATGTTTGGGCGGGTTATCTGCGTGTGCAGGGAATATGCGTGAAAATACGGTAATATTTTAGTGTTGAGTATCAAATTTTAAATATAAAAACTGCTTGTTTTTAATAATATTGTCAGAATTGGCTAAGTCTGCCTTGAACAAGTTTATGTAAATTGAATGCCCTATTTTCCCCCTGTTGGACAGTAATGTGCATTGCAATTATGTGAAAAAATGAAAGTTATCATAAGAACGGTGCAAAGAAATTTATATGGTATGGCTCTATGTTTATGTCAAGCATTAAAGTGAAAGTATTTACCCTTCCTTTTTGTGCTTGTACAGATCCAGGACTAGAGGTTAATGTTGGGAAAGAGAACAGAGAATTCATTGAGTCTAGTGAGGTTGTATTATTTTTTAAATCTTTATTAAAAATTTATAAATACTGTTATGCATAAAATTTAAATATTTTGATTATAAATAAATGTTTAAGTCCTGTGTAAAAACAATTCATTCATAAGTGTAGCTATTTAAGGAACACTCTTTATCAATATCATTCAGAAAAGGTTTTGCTTCCTGCGAACAAGGTTCACTTATACTTGAAGCAATCTGTCTATTTTTCATTACAAAAAAGTTAACTCTTGAAAAATAGATTTTTTTTTTTTGATGCAGACATTCATTTTAGTATTGTGTTAGCTAATATAAATATTTCTGCCACTTTGTGGTTTATAATGCCGTCCATAAATGACGTCACGGGGGTTCCCACATTTGTGACGAGGGGGTGTTTTTGAGAAATTTGACATCACATCAAAACTTTGAATTTATTTTATGTTTATATCACATCATGCATGTTACAATATTAGAGGGCAACCTTACGCTAAATTAGTGGTTCTCAAATAGTGGGGCGTCCCCCCCAGGGGGGGCATGAGGCTCCGTCAAGGGGGGCACGCTTGAGCTCAGCAGAGGTGTACTTGTACAAATTTTATAGACAAATGATACTATTTACAGTTCAGCAAGGAGGGCGCGAAATTTTTTCTTCTTCCTAAGGGGGCCATGACAGAAAATAATTGAGAAGCACTGCACTAAATACATACATGACAAAAAAATTGATTTGAAACATGCTCTTTTTCAAATAGAAAATACAGTTTATATTGGGGGGGGGAAGCTTTGTGATGTCATATTGGATGGGGGGATCTAAAATTTTGTGACGACGCATGATGAGGGGGGGGGAGAATGGGAGTGAAAAATTGGCAAAAATCTCTTCGTGACGTCAATTATGGACGGCCTATGCAATTTTTTTTTTATATATCAAACTTATATGTAACCTATTAAAATCAATAAAATCACAACAGTATGTCTAAATCAGCTAGTGCATCATAATTGTTGTGTTATAAGAAGTATTAAATTTATATTAACATCGATATTTAGTATTAGATTTATTAAATAGGAAATAGTTTCTTAGGAAATAATTAGAAACATAAGACTTTAAAATGTTACAATTTTTATTTATTTTTCCAGTCTTTTTTTGCATCTCTGGAACAGTCAAGATGGCATCCCTTAGATAATGTTATGTCTGAAATTGAGTAGTGTAAATGTTTTGTGATTTGGCCTTTAATATGTTGTAACTGAATAAATTATATTGATTGAATTGATTGGTTATTTAAAGATGTGTCTCTGGTTTCAATCACTTTGTTAAGAACTTGCAAAAAAGTTATTGTCATTTTAGGAGTTCACAAAAACAGAAAAGAAGTGTCTTTAATGTGTTACTACTTTACTGAAATATTTTAGGTTGTATTGACTATTGATAATAGGCCTCTCAATGGGTACCCGGGAACCCTGGTACCTGTAGCAGAGCAATGACCTGGGTACCTGTGAAATGTTGCTGCGATGTCTATACCAGCAGTGGTCAAACTGTGTCTCTTCTGTGTTCAGTTTCGGCTCAGGAACAATATATCAAATTAAAACTTTTTGCTTGAAATATTTACTGTGAAATACGTTTATCATAAAAACGCTTAAAAAGAAAAAAAACTGTTAACTGGTTATAAATCAAGGTTCTGACAAACTACTATGTATTTTGATTAGGGATGTTATCGATTAATTTAAAATTAATCGTTAACTTTTGAAAAATTACCGAATAATTAATCGATAATTTTCATTAAAGCAAAAAATAAGATGTAATACGTCATTAAACTGAACATTTCAAGGGAAGTAACAAAAAACAGGCAATTCGCATTTTTTAAATTTAGATATAAGTATCTCAATATAATTTCAATGAATTTGAATTTTGTTATTGTTAATTAAATAAAAACAACGTATAATTGTTGATATCATTTCCTTATAAAAACAGCTTATTTTAAAGTTTACACTTTTTAAAGTTTTTTTTTTAATGGAGAAATTTGTACGAAAAAAGGTAACTATTTTTAATTATTAATAATTGATTATTTTTTAAATAAATTGTTGGTAGCATTTAAAAGATTATCCATAATTTTAATCACTATTTTATCGATTAAAATAATTTTAATCTATAAAAATTTTACCGATTAATCGAGAAATTAATCAATAATTTCCGCAGCCCTAATTTTGATACACCTTTTTTCTTCAAACATGAAAAAAAAATTATTTGACACGAAAAGGTTTCCGTTCTTTGAATTTTTCAAATAAGGAAAATGGACAGCAACACGGACAATTAGGAAGGGAAAGAAATGACAGATACGACCTTTGCTTTGGCTTTTAAAATAAGTTGACTACATTTTAGTTACCGGTTGAGACAAGCCAATTTTGTTTATCTGATCCCCTCTCCTCCTTTCTCCATTCCTATTCCAACCATACTTTTAAAAAACAACACATCTTTTATTGGAGTAAAAAAAATAATATTTCAGTCCTTGAATAATTTTCACTGTAATAACAAAAATAAATGCTGGGGACCAGGTCCACTCAGTGGGGGCAAGACCCAAAAAGTTTATTTAATGACATCAGCTGTCAGCTATGAACTAGAAATAACCCGCCATGTAATACAATTACTGCCCTTTATCTTTAAAAGACTCGGTACCCTCCCCCAAAAACAAAATAAAAAATCACTTAGGCACCTGTCTACTCATTGTTTTTACACCTCTATACCATAGTAATATTTCAATTTCACCATTTTTACATTGCTGATTAATCTAAATTTGCATTTAAAAAAAAATTCCATTACTGTATAAGCAAAGAAGTATAAGTAAGGTTAATAGCAGGCATGGTGGAGAAAATTTTGAGGTGTTTCGAATGGGTACCCGTTCAAAATCTGGTAACCAAACCGCTTTTTGAACAATATTGATAGCCTTAATTGGGAACTAAGGCAGCGGACAAAACAGAAGCCAATTGAGGAAGAGATTCTTTAGAAGTGGTGGAGGTAGATTGGTCATGCACTAAGAAAACCTGCTTCTAATACAACAAGGGCCTGAGGTCTCTCGTAAGTGGCCTATGCCCTTAGAGGAATCAATCACAGACGCTGACAATGATTGGTGGATGCCCCTCATGAACGGCAGGCTCAGCAACAATTGGTTTTTTAAAAAAAAAGTGTACGAAAAGTTAAGTTATTGAAACAAAAGACTTATTAATACATCTTTGCTTTTTATTTTAAATTATATTTTAATAAATTTTTAGCTTGCTTGATTATCAAATAAATTGCTAAACATAATCAACTTAAAATTAGTGTAGGTAACAGTATAAAACTTAAAATGGAATGATTTTATAAACATACTGAATAAGCACAATATTAAATTGTAAACAAAAATTTAATATTTTTCAACTCCAAATACTGCTTCATTAATTTTTAAAAAGTTTTACAGATTTATTACTAATAATATTAATATATATACAATATTAGCAATTTTATTTTAAAGTGGAAATTTTGAAATTATTTTTAAGTCTGAAGCCACATTTTAAAAATCTTACAGAAATCAATAAATTGTAAAAAGTGAGAGTGAGAGCCCAGCAAAGATTATAATTCTTCATTAAAATGTCAATATCAGCATTTTAACATTGCTAACATATCACAAAAACATACCATCATGATTATTTATATCAAATTGTTAAAAAAAATAAATGATATGACAAGTAACATTTCAGCAGTTTTGAAAATTGCATTTTTAAAAGTAAAACTCTATCTTCACTCAGTGGCGTAGCGAAGTGGGGGAAAGGGGGGCAAATGCCCCGGCGATACTTTGCCAGGGGCGGTAAATTCCTGGTCGTTAATTAGTGTTTAAAAAAAATTTATCCTTATAAGGAAGTTTTTTTATTGAGATAAAAGAAAGAAATTAAGAAATAAATAACAAATAAAAGATCTATCCTAAGGCATGTGAACTTTTCAAACTCCTTATTGGAAATAAATTCTTCTGATACTAATGCTACTGTCCTGAAAATTACGCTGCTGCCTTCACTGAAGCAAATAATACATGATATAAGCAGAAAATTGAAATGTAAGAAACATAAATTTTTAAAAACAAATTAAAATTTGAATTTTGAGGTTTATATTATAGAAATAATTTATAGTTGTATACAGTTTATGTATGAAACAATAGAAGAAACATTTTTTACATTTCAATGGGGATGGAATGATGTAGGTGCCGATGAAAAAGATTATAATTGTAATTCTAAAAACCCAGATTCTTAGATAACTTGATGAATTTGAATTTATTTAAATGATGATGAAATATAAACTTGCTCATGAGACAGAGTTTTTCATGTCTCTGCCATGATGAATGGGCGGGCTATCAATTATTTGGCTGACATCGTTCCTGGATGGTCCTTCCACTTGTTTCAACATTTCCAATGTATTTGGTTGAGTGCCCTCCCATACTAATCTAGTCGTATATGCATGTCTAGGATGTTCATGACCCCCTGCAACTTGACAGGACTTGACTTTACAATTCTGATGAGAGGTCAATTTCGAATCAAGGACGACAGACTTAGGGTGCAACTCTCCAATATGAGTAGCAATATCATCCACCCGTGCATCAGGCCACATTTGTTCTGCCTGCTTCAACACAGCTAATATATATTCAATATATTCAGAGCCCTTGGCAGCTGCAAATATTGCAGTATTTGTTGATCGATGACGTAGTTTATATGCACTGTAGTGAAGGGTGAACACAGCAGGTGTGTGTCTTGCTTTGATTGGGATTGAATCTAAAAACAAAATGTCACCAAAATGAACTATTCCTCCATATTGAAGAGTGACATACAGTGAATAAATCATAAGAGAATTTTTAGTGCTTAGTTGGTCTTTAGGTACAGGTATATAATGAACTTTTAGTTCATCATGAGTATGGAGTTTTTCCCACAAAACACCACTTGGTTGCTTTGGTCCATGAATGAAAACTCGTTCCACTTTCCCTCTTATAAATGCACTCTTAATCCCTGTGTATAACAAAGGAGTCAAATCCATTGTCTCACTGTTCAAAATGATGTGAACATGGTTTGGAATTAGCACTGTTAAACTTATTTCAACGTGAATTGGATGAGGTGAACCATACATAATATTTCTTGCGAAGCGGTAAAAAGAGGTATCCCTTTTAAAAAGAGTGTCTGGATTTATGAAAGTGTTCATGCTAACGCACTGAATATTATTGTTCTGTCCCATGGATTCATCAAGAGACAATGCCGGACATGATAGAACAGCACGGCCTGGGCTTTGACTAATATGATATGGATCATTTTCTGCTACAATAAACACTTGACTTTTACTTAATTCTTCTTCCCTCACAGGAGGTAATGTTTTTGAATAAGATGGTGTGTAAATGGAAAATGACCTAACCATAATCTCAATTATATCTGATCTGCTTAGATTGGTAAGAGCTATATCACCAAGCAAATACACTCCATGAGGATCTACAAAGTCATAGCTGTCTTGAACAACACCTGCTGACAATTCATGGCTGCAGTGTTTTGGATTTGTTAGAGGTCGCAGACTCAACATTATAACGTTTCTCTGGAGGTCTTCCAGCCACCGCCAGTAACCTTGTGGATCAGCCCTAGGCTTCACTCGATAATGTATCACAATTTTGTCTGGTCTCAGCTGATGGATCACACTGAGTACTGAAATATAGTGACTAATTTCAAAATGGCTATCGACACACCATAGATAGTGAACAGTCAAAGATGGTAATCCCGGAAGCAAAACTGACTTGTGGTAGCTGGACACATTGAGTTTACTTGCAATTAACAGCTCATCTGGCACATTTTGATTTATAAAACCCATGTTTTGGCTTCCACTCAAAACATCCCATACCCACTCTGTACTGCTGGGTAATGTTTCTAATAAATATGAATTTCTAAGGACTAATATGCTTCTGCATCTATAAAACTGGAATGTCAGTAGTGCAAAAAGCAGTGATGGAACTATCAGACAGGCTAAAGTTTTAACAAGGGGACTGCCCTTCAACATGTTGATTTATTTTCTTCTCACTTCTTTCTTTAACTCTGAATCATATTTTCTTCAACTGTGGATAAAAAAATAATTATATTCAGTTACCAAAAAAACGAACTAAAAGCAATAATGTTCTGTATAGAAGGAGCATCTGTAACAGATAAGATAACCAAAAGCTTATAGTTACAATAGTAGCCAAAAATATGTAGCCGAGTGGTGTGGTGGCTATATTGTTAGTTTGAATAAGACTGACTAACAGCTAATAAACAAATAACACAATGCAAGTAAGTTGAGGACTATAATTGTATTTAATATTTTATTTGAATTCCTTCCAAGCTAACGTGAAACACAGTTTTCAGTTATAATCTACTAATTCCTAACCACTATGCCTTAACACCCCCCCCTACCCCATTATCCCTTAGGCCATCATCTCACACATGAGAGTGCATCTCTGTAAGTTCTAGATGCTATCGGCCCCTGCCCCATCAAGGGTCACTTCCCATTTGCTGTACGCTGCCCCACGGTCAGTGTGCACAGTGCACGCGCACATTCTACGCTGATTGGTCAGCATAACCTAACATTCCTAAGACTTATTGCGTGATGGCAAGAGAAAGCCAAGTACAGGTACTGTGGGTAACCCAATTGTTTAATTGGCATTGAGGTACCAGAGACCAGCCCTTGACCTCTACTCACAACATATTTCAAGGCTGGTATGAATCTGGGTCATGGCGTCTGTATTACGCCTGTTACTGTTCACTCACACCAATGGTTCTAAAATAACTAATATGTGGGGCATACTGCCACAAAATTCTCAAATTAAATTTTTTTAGGGCAATTTAGATAATCTTTGTATTGAACAATGACATGCTTTGTTGTGTGTCCCCCATAACCTTGTGGTCATAGGGGTTAAAAACTTTCTCTGGGCTTGGTAGACCTTGGTGCTGCCTATCTCCTATCCAAGTCAGCGGAGGACTTTTTAGCAATAGTCATTCACCAACGATTCTATATTGTGTAAGAATGACTTAACATTTTATTAAGCTGAATTAAATATTCAAACTGATACTTTTATATATAAATCCTAACTGAATTAACTGCTTTATTATTAGTTAAGCCAGTTGGTGTGAAAATTTCTGTGGTTATTTACATTTTACTCCTTGATACGGCTTTCTCGTGACTTGTCGGCAATAACGATACGTAAGGTGATCAGACTCCCCCCCCCCCCCCCCCCGTGGGAAGAAAGAAAACTTGTATGTTTGTTCTTGCAGACGGAATAAGAAAGGTGTTTTTATTTTTATGTCTATCTGAGGGTTGTTCTAAGTTATCTCTGTGTTGTATTTCTAAATTAGAATTAATCCCCTTATGTATAATTACGAATTTACTCTTGGCTCTTTTATGCTCTAGAGTCTAGACTCGAGTGTTTAATGATTTAATAGTGAATTTAATAGTATTAATAGTCATATTTTTTTATACATAACAAATTAACATTGTCTGTCACATAATGATAATGTGACAAATGTCAATGTCACATACTTTCAAATTTTATTTTAATTTTAACTTATTGTCTTATACTTATAATACTTAATTAATACTAATACAAACAACGGTAAATGTAGGGATGGAGACAGACGTCTGGAAGTATTTAGGTAGTATTCTGTAGTTTATTATAATTTAGTCTACTTCCTGTTTCAAAGTTGCAGTTCTCAATTATTTAAAAATGTACCCTTTGGCTACATTTGTACTTAATATTTCTGTAGTTGTGCATCAAACTATATAAATATTTTGTCTGAAGCGAAGAACGTCGACCGTGACATCACAACGCTACCGGTTGCTTGGAACGAAAATTCCTTCCTTTGAAATCATGTTTGGGCTGAAGCGAAGTATGTCGACCGTGACATCACGACGCTACTGGTTGCTGGAAAGGAAAGTTCTATAAATTCTAAAAGGATTATAAAAAATGGAAGGTTTTAGGGTTTGGGTTAGGTATAGCTTTAGAATTTTCGGAAAATTAAAGGTTTTAGGGTTTGGGTTAGGTACAGCTATAGAATTTTGATTTTAAAGCTTTTTAAAGGACATGCTATAACAACAAAAAAGGCCACCATGACCGTGACGTCACAGGCAACATTCTTTTTTACTTCGCTTTTACTTTTACCCATGTTTGTTTTCTTATTTATTTATTATCTCCCCTTGTGGGGGAAACTAGTGAATTTAATTAAAAATTAATGAAAAATAACAGGGGAGGGATTGAGGGGAGGGCCCTCCCTTCCCTCATATATTCTGAAAAAATATAGGCTAAAACCTATATCTCCGACCGGAGCGTCGCGTCTCTTCCCGTTGCTATGAAGGATAGTTGTTATTTTAATTTTAGGGTTTGGGTTAGGTATAGCTTTAGAATTTTCGGAAAATTCACGGGGCTCGCACTATTTTTCCGGGCCGGTGACGTGCCATAGCAAGAACAAGATGGCCGCCGATAAGGTCGGCCCGGTCGGAGATATAGGTTTTTACCAAAATATATTAATAAACAACAGGGGAGGGGAGGGCCCTCCCGCCCCTCATATATTCTAAAAATATAAAAATGCAGAACTATATTATACTATGCCTTTTTTAAAATTCACGTGCCATAGCAACAAGATGGCCACCGGTAATCACGTCACGGTCGACTATCTTCGTGTTTACCTCATGTACCAATAATTTTAAGATGTTTGTAATTTGTGTTCATGTTTGTATGCAACTATGCAGAACTCTTCAACAAAAAAACAACCCTAGAAAATAAAGGCATGGAATTTTTAAAAAAAACTTGGTTATTTAAAAAAATAATAAAAATATGCACTTTAATTTAAATTTATCATATTGCTATAAAAAGATGGTCATCAATATTGATATTTATTTTGACTCATGGTTTTAAGTTAAATGTAATAATTTATTCAAAAATAAAATTTCTATCCAGGCCTAAAATAATATGCGTTCAAATACACATCCGGTTTCCTTTCCAGTACGCCGTTACGCTTATTATCTATTGTGTACTGTCAACATTAGAATTAGATCGACTCTAACACATATTTAACAAAAATAAAACAAACCTTTATAATGGGTGCTGAAGATGAAGTTCTTAAAATCGGAAAAAAGCTAGAAAGGCTTATTTCAAGTGATACGACAGTGAGTTAATTTAAAAAATCATACTGCATTGAGTTCATAGAGTCTATTTAGAGTTAGTAAATTGAAAATTGAGTTAGGAGTCAGTAACTCACTAAGACTAAGACTAATACAATACTAATACTACTAATACTAGGCACTTTAGTAAAAAAAATTAACTTTAAAATAATAAAAAACCAATAGCATAGTTAAATAGAGCTGATTTTTAAGTGAATTTTAACACCAAAATTATAATTTTAGGATTAGTAGTTTTAAAGTTAAAGTTATGAATCATGAATTTTTAAAGTGTGGTTCAAATTGTCCCAAGCCCCAATGCATTTCCCCCCCACATTTTGTGACCTCTAATTTCTCTGTTCGCGTCACGCATTTAAGTCTTTGTTTTAATAATGATTTTATTTTCAGGATCAATGCTAGAAATTAGAAATAAAATAATTAGTTCTTTATTTTTAAAATATTATGACAGGCTGATAGGTACTTCGATAATTGTTCGCTCATCCCTCTGCGCATGTCGTAAATTCACGCAAAAACTGTCATAGCGATTTCACTGTCAGTCTTAATGCCACATCGGTAGTTTGCATTTTACGTCACAGTTTTTGAATATTTGTGTACTTTGTCATCAGTGATGAGGAGGATATATTTAGTCGAGCACACTGGTATCATTTTCACGCAGGCTGTGTGTGCGGGCGATGAGAGGTTTTATTCTCAATGGTCGTTGTGTACATAAATTGCAAACAAGTTTTTTATTTTTATAGCTACCATATAGCGGTTAACACTACCGGTACTTAATTCATTTTATGACCTAAATCAATTTATTTTGTTGAAAACAAATGCCTCAAATAGAGGTTATGATTTTTCAAAGTTCGATGAGTTTAGAAAAAAACTAAGAAAATGCTGATCGTCATTGACGACATTGAGTCACCTCCCCTTATTAGCCTTATAAAGAAGAAAAAAAGTGTTGTTGTCAATCGCTACTCTTATTAATTTTAATTCTTTAAATTTAATTATAGGACAGTAATTCAGTAATTTTGGTTATATTTTTCTTAAATTTTATTTGGTTATGGATAAGGTTGTTAAGACCGCTCGTTTTTGGGGACCGGCTAACCATTCAAAAAAAGACCGGTTAACCGCTCGTCCTTATATCCCTAATGTTTTGAGAACTAACAAGAGAATGTTGTCGCCTCGCGTCGATGGCATCAAAGCCCGCTCCCCCCCCTTCAGCTCTTTCCGCATTGCCCTCAATTCATCAATTCATAGCATTTTTTTTAAAATCCAAAAAATTAACTAAACAGTGATGGTTAATTGTCTTTTTTATATTTTATTTTGAGGACTCGTAGTTCACCGGTCTAAATAAGAGGACAGGTTCAATCGTTCGTTAAAGTTAGCGAGGTATTTTTCATTACTTTCAAAAACCAACGCCTCGCCCCGTCCATTATGACGTCATGTTTACCTCTCTTGTGTGTGATGCCGGTCAACTCGCGTATTAAAATTAATAATATAATAAAATTACAAAGCTATGGAGTATGATGATAAAATGGAATTTATTTTAAAAAAAAACATATTATTTTTCAATCGTCTACTCGCCAGAATAATTGAATTTTGCGATTCACACGTACACCCTCCCCGTTTTTTTCTGTTCAAATAGGGTTTGAGCTACACTCGCTGTACTGTTAATGTGGTAAACAAATGTCTTTGATAGGCATGAAAACTGTCACTAAAAGACCGAACTCGAATTTGTGGGCCGATTAATCACCCGGTATCTTTGCTACGTCTTTCAAATACCTCTCGTAATATAGGTACATGTACTTCACTAAGCGGCGTGCGCCAATACGTTTTTTGAATGCCTGAAATGGACTATAAACCGGTGATCAGAAAATGCGGATAGGTCACGGGGTCATATGCTTTTATAGCTTTCTTTGTCTTTATAAGAAACAGACTATAATAAATATAAATAGAAACAGCCTCGGCCTTGACCGTTGTTGACATCAAACACGCACTGTTAGTAACTAGTACTATTAGTTGTGAACTTCAGTGAAGCAAGGCTATAACGCGTCATGTACGCACGCTTACAGCTTGGAGGCTGAAGGTTTGATTAGTTTGAATGCCAACCTAGGCTACTTGTCAGCTTGATCGTGGTATCGCTTTCACCGTGACAAAGCGAGAGGGAGAGGCGCGTTACGGCTTGTTTTGTTTTTTGTCACTACGTTACCGCTAGTGGTTTTTTNCGGGTGTTTTTTTTTTTTTTTTCTGTTGTTGTTGTTTTCGGTTACACGGTCCTCAATAAAGAGGACCGATCCTAATCTGAGGACTGGCTAACCGAATAACCGGTTAACCGTTAACAAGCTTAGTTATGGACTAGTAATAATTATTTGAAGATTATTACTAATACTATAATTATAATACTAATACCGCCAATACTATTACTAATTACTATTAACTATTACTAATAATAATAAAGGACTTTTACTATTACTAACTAACTAAACAATCAATCAATTTAAGAACGTAAATAATAATTGTCTTTTGCCTAATATTAAGTCCAAATTGATACTAACCTTATAATTAAAAATGATAAAGGTGTTGTAATCCTTTTATCATAATAAATTAAAATC
>MUZC01000082.1:787558-806785 GCA_002072015.1 Radix auricularia | reverse complement strand
AAAAGAAAAAAAATCTCAATAATTAAATAATAATAATAATATAACATAGTAAATTATAGGTATAAATATAAGTGATAATAATATTCAAAATCAACAGCAGCCAGAACTTGGAATTTCTTCAACTGACAAATTGATGACGAAGACAATGACAAAGCTTAGGCTTATGAATTATAATTATATGTTGACATGTGAATGCTTGTTAATGATAATGTTTACTCAGAAAAATGACAGGAAAAATGTTCTTATTATCTTTTAATGAGATACTGCCATCTACAAATACTTAATCAACTTAATTTTAATTTCATATTTTACTGTCAGTAATCAGACCTTGTCGGTGTGGTATATTTTAACAAATAATTTGTGTTAAATATTATTTTTAAAGTCAAATACTTACCCTTTAAACATTTAATGATAGTTATTAATTTAACTGCACCATGCATTCAATTAAAATACAATAGGCATGCAAATGTCTGAACTGATTTTTATTTTTGTTTTAATTTTCAATATGATTTTTTTAGCATGCCTTCATATATAATTGTTTAAAAATTCAAAATCTTGAGATACTTAAAAAAATTTCTTATTCATTGTTTTGTATATTGGATTGTGAATGTCTCCAGAAAATTTGATACCCATATCTCTAATATTAAAAAAGTTGTGAGGGAAAGAATATTGAATTTTGAAATTTAGGTCACAAGTTTTTTAATAAATTATATAGGTATATATAAGGGGCCCAAAAAATCGACAACAAAAAATCATAACTCCACTTCTATAAAAGATAGTAAGACAAAACAAGTAGTTTTGAAAAGGTCTTAGCAAGCCATTTAAAATGATATATTATTTAAGCCCATTGGACAACATTTAAATTTTCTGTCAAAGTACCTAATTAATAAATCATTTTACTTTGTATAACAGTCAAATTTATCTTTAAAAGAAGTTTCAGTTGTGTTTACAAGTCCCAATTCACCCACTATCATCATGACCTACATATAAATATCAGTCTCCTTTTGAACCTTCAACTTTGGCTCATGAATAATTAATTTAACCCTGACCAATGGTTTAAAGAATTTTGCACACAGCCACAACTAATGAATGAAACTAATAAAGACATTGTAGTAGTAGGAGTCAAAATGAGGCTCAGTGAATAGTAATGAGTAATGGTTGCCATGGACTAGTCTGCACATGGTACATAATTATGAAATTTCATAATACCAACTCTGCAGGGTTAAGCCGTCTAAATTTAGTAAATTATTGAACTGATTCCATATTAGATCATTTTGAAAGTTCAATTATCAAATATTTTAATGTTAAAAGTAAAAAAAAAAAATGAATATTTTATAAGCGCCGGAGACTTCCGCCATTAAAAGGGGGCGTGTCACTTCAAACTCATGAATGGGTCAGTGCATGGTAAAATTTCTAAAATTATAAAAAAAATGTTCTTCACGTCCAAGCTCATTGAAAATTGGCACACATGTAAATCGATTGATAAAGAAGGACAAGAATTAATATGAAAGAACAAGAATTTGAATTTCTGCAAAAGTTTTTGGGGTGAAGATGCCTATATAAGCTTTGATATTCCAAAATACCTATCGATTGAAAATACGATTTAGAACCATTAGAATGTAGGCCAACATGTATTCATAGGCTGTAGACCGGAAAAGGAACTGAAATATGTGTGGAAAATATTTATTTACTAATAGTTTTACACCCTCATCGGAAAATTAAAAACTCTGATCCTCTGTGCCGAAATTAATTCCCGATACAAAGAAAGTAGTAGTCTCCCTTGTCATACCAAAGTACCTACTAATACTGATACTAATACTAATTACTAGACTAATACTAATACTAATAGGCACTTAGGTAAAAAATTCAACTTATACTTATACAAAATAAATAACTAATAGCATAGTTAAATAGAGCTGATTTTTAAATAAATTTTAACACCAAGATTATATTTTTAATTTATAGGATTTTTGTAGTTTTAAGTTATGCATTTTCAAAGTGTCCTCAATGCATTTTGCTATTTTTATGGCTGAAACCAACTACCCCCACATTTTGTTACCTCAATTCCGCTGTCACGCACTTTATCTTCTTATCTTAGATATACAGACACTCCTTCTATGCAGAAGATAACTTCGTCCACAGACCATGACAGATGATCTGTTGGCAAGTGATGTAGCGGTCTCAGGCCACGGCTATAAGGGTTCCACGCATTACCCAGCCGCCTAACTATTGTCTAGTTAGGTACCCATTCAGAGCTGGGTGACTCGGGGACTCCTCAGGCCCGGGAACAAATCCACGCCTTCGCGTGGATTCGAACTCGTGACCATCGGTATGCCAGTCGAGTGCGCTACCACTCGACCACCGTTATCTCTCTTGCTTTTATCATGGTTTTATTTTCAAGATGAATGCTATTATTATAAATAAAATAATTATTTGTTTATTTTGTTTTTAAAATATTATTTATTAATAAATAATTCTTCTTTATGAGTAACAGTACTATTTATTTTTAAATTTAACAAAGTATCTGTTGTATTTACAAGTTCGAGTACACGTATCATGACCTACATAGTCAAAGAAAACTGTCCTATATAAAAATGTACAAATAATATTAGGAACTCCTTTTGAACATTCAACTTTGGCTTATGACTAATTAATTTAACCCTGATCAATGGTTAAAAAGATTTTGCACACGGCCACAACTTACGAATGAAACTATTGAAGACATATCATAGTAGTAGTTAGTATGAGGTTAAATGAATAGTAATGGTTGCCGGGGACTACTTTACCGCACATTGTACATTATGGCTATGGTATTTTAGTGTTTAGCCGTCTAAATTAAGTAAATTATTGAATTAATTCCATATTAGATCATCTTAAAACTTCAATTATCATACATTTTAATGTTAAAAGTAAAAAAATTGAATATTTGATAAGCATCTGGGACTTCCGCCATTAAAAACGGGCGGTGTCACTTATGTAAAGAAGGGTAATAACACTCAAAATGAAAAAAAGTAATGGCCGACATGTTCTAGGTCAATGAAATTTGGCACAGATGTAGATCAATAGATGGTGCAAATGGACTTTTAACATGGTTGATGGATCCCCCTCATTTAAACAAAAAAAAATTTGCGTCGAAGGTGCAATTTTTAAAAACTTTTTAATACAAGATACTGGTCGATTGAAAATACAAAAAAAACCTATTAAAATGTAGGCCAAAGCTTTAGACCAGAAAAGGAATTCAAATACGTTTCGAAGGTGCCTATTTATTAATGGTTTTACACCCTCCTCAAAAAATTAAAAACTTGGATCTCCGGTGCAAAATTATATTTCCTATACAAAAAACTTAGTAGTCTCCCTTGACATACTGAAGTACCTATATCTAACTACCAACTACTCGCCTCGCTACACAAATTATTAAATAATCAAATTCAACTACAAAACAAACTACATTCTACTTCGACTCTTCGGCAATGTTCCCTCTAAGTTTTGTTGGTCCGTGTGTAGCTTAAAGTTAAATGGAACATTGCTCCTCACTACAAGCTACTCACTCTCAAGCGCTTACTATTTAGTAGTGTAGACTACAGACATCAATAGTCTCTTTGATACTCTTTCACTTTCTTAAACTACTCTTGAACTATCTACCATAGCCATAATAGTATACAATACTACATCCTCCGAATCACGGTCCCAAATTATTAAATGTGTGTGTTACCACATAACGGCGCAATTTACACACTCTCTTTGTTGCAGGCCTGCCAACCATTCCTTTTAACTGGTCCTCAAAAACAAGCAGTCTTAACAAAAAAAAATCGGAATGGTGGGCAGCCATACTGGTTAGAAGGCTTGACAGGAAAGAGAGGCGTGTCTGATGTTTCCTATGAAAGGAAGCCAACTTGCTTTGACATACCAACACAAGCCCATGAGAATTTTATATTTTATATTTCATGACTCACAAATTTAATATTACAGGATCATGCTTCAGCATTGGATCTGTTAAAAGCATTGCAGGATACGAAAATGACCCTTGAAGTCCTACAGGTTGGTTATTTTTTCAGATATAATTCAAATTGCAGTTCTTTTTGGATGTTAGAGTAACTTATTTAAATATTATATGTTTATGTTTGGATCTTAGTTTTAACTTTTTTGGTAATATTCACTTTTGAAACATTTTCAACTTATTTTTTATTAATTCCTTTTTAAAGACAGAAATTGCTCATTTTGTTGTAAGATTTAAACCTAAATAATTTTATAGCAAAATAAGTATTACTTTATTTAGATTAAACCTCTCTAATTAATTTGAATAATGCCACCAATTTTCCTTTGAAGAAAACCAGGATTGGTATGACAGTAAATAATCTACGAAAAGCCAGCAGTAATGATGAGGTCGTGACTTTGGCCAAGACTTTAATTAAAAATTGGAAAAAATTACTACCTGCTGGTAAAATTATAGCTAATTCACTTATGATTACTAAATTGTATTATCTGTGCAAATGTTGTTTTAAATGTAATTAAATTCAGATTTCATTCACTGTTTTGTATTGAGTAATTAAATTTAAACATTACCATTGTACACTAGTTTGTATAAAAGTAATGGTATTGATATAATTGATAACATAATATAGTGCTGTCCAACCAAAACCGGGGAGATAATTTTTAATGGCCGCTGTTGGTATAGAAATGTTTTAATGTGCTAATGTATACATATTTGGAGAGGGAATTTTCCAACCATTTGCAGAATTGGAAAAGTTATAACATGATCAAAAGAAGATTGTGAAAATTATGGAGTGGAGCTAGATCCCTCAGCTGGCACTGCGCACCGAATACGCCGCTAAAGTTTCGTCCGCCAAAAATCCGCCTGATAATATGTGGCGCGCCTCATCAGCCCAATAGCTGATAAACTTCATCTTGTTTGTTTTATTCATGACAATTTTAACTGATACCTAAAGTCCTATCAGGTATTGAGTGACAGAAATTGAAGAGTGGAATGCATTCATGCACTGTATTAGTAGGACAGTATATAAAACTTTTTTTTTTCTACAGTTTAAAATAATAAAACTTTTTCTGAAGTATTATAATAGTGTTTTATTGCTGAAGTTTTGTTACTTCATTACTGGCCAGGCTTCAGCCAAATAATTTGTAATCAGCCAAAATCAGCTGCAATTATCAATTTACGGAAAAATCCGGCTAATCCGGATATTTGCCAAAAAATTATGTTGGCCAGCCGAAATTAAAAAAAAATTAGACTGGCAGGTCTAAGTGGAGTTGCTTAACAGGTAACAGTAGTCCAGCACTATAGTGAGGCCATCTCTGTCCAACATATAGTCAGAGGCTATCTTCTCATTTTCCTTCTGCTAGCACCAGAAGAGGGTGTGTGATCTAGTTTTAAGAGTTGTGCTGAAAATAGACGGGATACATAGCTATGTGGTCTGTACAACAATAATAATATGATCTGAAGGCCATCAACGGGACAAAATTAAATGAAATAGAAAGGTCATAAACAGGCCATTACCTACTACACCTTTTGGGATGATAATTAAACAGCAGCAAAGTCAATACATCAAGGAAATCCAGTAGGGAGCTGGGGTTCACAATCTGTCACAATTGAATCACGAGCATGGACTGAGTGAATTTATTTATTGAAACAGATGCTATCTAGTTTCAGTTGTCCATCCTTAACTGTTGTATTGTTGAGAACAAGTGTTTGGTGTTGAGAAATTAAGGAATTGATGAATAGAAAGTAGGATCCAAGCTGTTTGTTTTTAATTAGTACAGTCAGTGAGGAATTGTGAAAGATGGTAGTAATGGTTTTGAAAGCATTTTTTGATTGGACAACCCCCCCCCCCAAAAAAAAAAAAAAAACAAAAAAAAGGAATGCGTTGCCAGATAAATTCTGGATGAGGTATGCATCTTCTGATGAATTTACTACCTATACGAATCTTACAGCGGTTTATTTACCACTGAGGTCAGGTGCTACTGATAATTACCTCAAATTAATGAAATGGCAAGTCCCGGTATAATGAAAAGCAACATAGATTATTGAAAGCTAAAGTATGTTCTTTTATCTATAATCTACATAAGCACATTGTTTTAACGGATAAATAACTCTATAATCCATAAATTAAAAAATAATATGGGTAATTTTTCAAAGTTATAAAATAATTTTCTAGGTCCCATAGTCAAAAAGGTTGGACAGCACTGATATAAAAGTTACGAAATAGGTAGAAGTTTATAACTTTCGGTCTAATATTATATAAACCTAAAGACAGCCCTGGTGGCCTAAGTCGCTCAAGTTCAAGATCCTCGGGAGATGCCAGCAGTCAACGAATGGATGAAACCTCAAATGATGGAACTGATGAGGGAAAATCTGATACTGATAAAGATGGCAGCTCAAGCCATAGTAAAACTCATAACACCACTGATGCTGTGAGAATTAAATGTAGAGAACTTTTGTCAGCTGCTCTTCGGGTGAGTGGTAAGTATTTCACTTTCACATTTTCCTTATATGTGTTCCTTAAATAAACATTTTTATATGAACCCCAAGTTTTGCTAGTAAATTTTATCTTTCAAATTAAATGGACTTAGATATTTTATGAAATTTTTAAATTAAAAAAAAATTAGTTGTTTTTGAAAAAAAAAAAGTTGATATTACTTTGTCTGTGTACCCAGAGCATGCTTATTCTTCACATTGGCTGTTTTTCAAGGATTCCTAAAAAACTTAAATATTAAAATAAATTTTATATATATCAAAAATATATGTTAGAGCATTTCAAAATTGCAAAAATTTAAAGTGCATAATACTTTGCAAATACATAAACATAATTTTAAAAATCTTAATGCTGCAATAAATTGTCAAATTGATCATTGCTTCTACCATTGAAAGTCTGCTGAGATTTTTTTATTTATAAATTTGTTTACATGTTAAATCAAATATGTGATCACATATTTTTAAACATTTTACTCACCAATTTAGGTAGTCACAGTAATTAAATTTCTTTGAAATGAAAAGCAATAGCAATAATGTCATATAATGTATCACTGTATTCACAGCAATAATGTCATATTATGTATCACTGTATTCACTGAATTATCTATCCATGGCAAATATGACTTGTTCAATGTATTTTGAACTTATTTTATTTGAATGAGTTGTTTTGACAAAAAGAAAATACAGCATGACTCAAACAGTATGAAAAAAAAAAGAAAAACATATAAAATCTTTATTAAAGCCATCATCAGTTTCCATTTCTACAAAGAATGACAAAATTTCAAAGCATTTTCAAATTTACAACAAAAAAAAATTATTTCTAAAGAGGTTGTCATTTTACCTTATCACAATTAAAAAAAAAGAAATTACAAGCAATTTAACATGAAAATAATTCTATAATTAAACATTCATTGTAAGTTACAGGAAATTTACAAGGGACATGATTACCGAGTGGTGATTGAGGTCAGAATTCAAGAAAAAGTTTTGGCGGTTTATGTTCCTACTCTACAGAGCCATACTCTTGACTGTGAAATCAAAATACTATAATAAATATTAGAAATGGGCTAGGAGAAAGTTTGTGTACAAGTGAACATGATTAATTATAACACATATAATTCTAAAGCTAAACTTTAGGCTTATTATCAAAAATTGAAATACTGATGTCACCTTATAGTGAAACCAGGACAACAAAGTGTATTGTGATTTCTAAAACGCTTGGAAAAAATATAATAAAATTTAATACTTTATCAAAAATGAAAATGAATAAAAATATATTTGCTAAAATGAATTTCCTTTAATTATATGTTTCATTGCTACTATTTATATGAATAGATATAATAAAATAAAATTTATCATGTGGAAAGGTATAGATGTGGTAGAAATTTGTAGTAAATGATAAATTCATACCTTTCATAATGAACTTGTTTTGGAAAAAAAAAAGTCAATCCTCAATTTTTTTAATTTTTATAAAAATATTTTTCTTCTAGGAATATAAAGAGATTCTTTGATGAATGATGAATCTGTAGCTAAACTATAGTTGTTAAAACTGTGGTAGTCCAATCTCTATTAAACTTGACAATATTGTCAAAATGGCGAAAGAATAAAACCACATTCTGATTAAACCAAAACATTTGTATAAAAATGGTAATAAAAACATTGAGATTTAGTTTTCCAGTCACTCATCATCAAAGAGTTAATATTACATACTTTGATAGTTAATAAAAAAGGTTTAAATTGTAACAATAATTTCTTTTAGAAATCCCTGAAGGGGCCCATGATCCAGAGGAACTCGCAGCCTCAATTGAAGATGGTGAGTTTAGAGTTGATTCACTGTTTGACTTTATGAAAATTTGTGTTCTTATAGTGCATAGTGTAAGTGCATTTATTTATAAATATTATATTTACAGATATTTATATAAACATTTGTTAACTTCTTGTCACCTTAATTTATAACACGCATACATTTTTAATAGCAAAACTAAATTTTAGGTTAAAATGATTTTTAGTAATAATGTTCATTATTATTATTTCTAAAATTAAAGTGGTTTTATTTGCATTGCTCCATTAAAGGCAAATTTGATTAATCACTCTTTGAAAATAATTTAGAAGCAGTTTATTTTTTTGTTGAATAGATGTTATGGATTCATTTAATGATATAATTTTTATTACATTTAGTAACTTTTTTCCTGTAGCAATTTTTGAGGAATTTGGTAATACAGAGATGAAGTACAAAAATAGAGTGAGGAGTCGAGTTGCCAACCTTAAAGACTCTCGAAACCCACAGCTTAGGCAGAATGTTCTTATTGGTCTCATTTCAGCCCAGAAAATTGCAGTTTTGACTGCAGAAGTAAGTATGTTATACTTATGAATATTGTTTTTGTAAAGGGGCATCACTTCAAAACTATCTGGCAGAATTCCTGTAACATTTTGAATTACAAGGCAACAAATTTGATGAAGATAATTTTCATTAGAAAATCTGTGACCAGTTTTTGGTAATCTAGAGTTTGACCTCTATATTGCCACTGAAAACATTTAAGTGTTGTTACTGTTGCCAGGAATTCAATTTGCAAAAAAAACTATAGCAACATATTAAAATTCTTTTACTTGTAACAGTTCACAGAAAACAGATTATTATTTCTAATTACTACCACAGAAATGTCTTATACCTTTTCCTAAAATACTCCTTAAAAATAATATCTCTCCAATCTCAAGCACACACTATAACATCTTTCACTCTTGTGCAGAATAGTGAACCTATATAATGAGACAATTATAATTATGGGATCCTTCTGTCTGCGAAAGATGCTCCTTATTTTTCAGCTCTTTGTGGCTGGAGAGACCGATTCTTGAGGGACAGTCTTTACTATACGTTCCACACACTCCCTTTTTTGTGTGTGTGCTATATTTTCAGCCGTTGTCACCCTGTTCTGCTCCTTGGCTTATGTTGTCCCTTTCCTTCACAATGCCTTAAGTTATAGATCTATCCTCAGTCTGGTCCTCCCTGTTCAGTATATTGATGAGGGCTGCATTCATATCTCTCTGGCATATTTTTATGTATCTAAGCCAGTGTTTCTCAATCTGAGAGATTTCTTGGTGTGTCTCGAGATTTGGTAAAAATATTTAAAATTGCTAGGGTTCTGAGCTCTGAAGTTATTATGAAATTTTAAAATAATGCAAAACAAAACTTGAAATAAATCAAAAAACAATATCAGTAATCAATAACTTTTGCTAACAAATAAGAAATTGATTTTTTTTCTTGGCTAGTTTTCCTATTTCCTGCATAATCATTTTTTAAAAAGATATTATTACACGCAATGACAATGTCTGATAATTCACACTCTCCGATATTCTTTCATGATAAATAGATGAGACTTTATTAATTTATTTATGATATTTTCAGGGAATCATGCAAACATTTGCCCAAATTTACTGTACAATATAACAAAGTTTGGGGGCCCTTCAATCATTGGGGCCCCTGGCTTTAGCCCATTCAGCCTCCCATTTAATCTGCCATTGTTGAACACTATAAATATGAAACTCTATATAAACTGGAAGAATGGTATCTAGAGGTACTTAAAAAAAAGAGAATTAAATCATGTTGAAATGATGGAGATATCAACTTTTATCATATGGATAAAGGTTGGATCTCAAATTCACATTCTAGAGTACTCAAATGCTTTGCAGCTAATTCTCATGTTGATATTTTGGAGCTTAATTCAATAAAAAAAAAGTTGGCATGGATTAGATCTATAAACTCTCTAACATAGCAACTTAAAATATCAATGCCTAATTTCTCAAAGTGTGTTTGTAGAGTTCACATTTGTGCACACAAAAAATGGATGGTGCATTGTGTATGACTTAGTTTTTATTTTGCACAAAAAATAATGAACCTTATAGTGATTATTGCTGATGAGCCTTCCCAACAAACAAAACAAGTTCCCCTAAGGGGAAGAAATGACTAAATTTAAATCTTTAATCTGTTTTCTTTACTTATCTCCACTTCCCCACTGAGTGCAGGGTCTCAAAAACTTCTTTTTTTATTGATGATTGATGTTTTGAAAGGGGGAACAAAACGATAACAAATACATGGCAAAAATTTGAATGTTAAAAATTTAATATTTTTGAATGACATGTAAGTCAAGCATATTGTTCAATTAGGTTACATTTTCGTGAGAGTAATTTCACATTTACAGAATGGATTGGTGCTGAATTAATATTGTTTAATATAAAATTAAAATAAATAAGCTGATTTAAAAGAGATATATTATGAAAATATGTTTTTAAAAAACCAGGAAATGGCAAGTAAAGAAATGAAACAGTTACGTGAAAAGTTAACAAAGGAAGCTATTAATGACCACCAAATGGCCAAGACTGGAGGCACAACTACCGATCTCTTCAAGTGTGGCAAATGTCGTAAAAATAACTGTACATACAATCAGGTGAGCAACAATTCTGACATAAGTTTTGCTTGGGTCCTGGCAATGAAACATTTTTTAAGTTTAGAAAATAAGAGGGGGTACTTAACAACTTCCCAAAGTTTCATGCTCCTACCTACACGGAAAATCGAAGAATTAGTGATGAGTGGGTTATTAATATAAGAAAAACTATACTTGGGCCCCTGGCTCCCATGAGAGGGAATTTTAACATTCTTTTTTTGCCAATTTTCGTTGGGAGCTTGCACTAAAATTTTTTCCAAAGTTTCATGCTCCTACCTACACGGAAAGTTGGAGAATTAGTCATGAGTCAGTCAGTCTGTGTGTCAGGGCTTTGGCTTTTATTAGTATAGATAATTATGGACTGGGCTTTGTCATTGTAACTTGAATTTTAAACTAGGTTAGGGCTAAATCTTAGTCACAACACATGTCTGCAGCAAACAATTACACCCCCCCCCCCTCCCACCCTGTGTTGGATGCTACCAGATCATAAGATAGCTTACTGATTTTGGTTGAACTGATCTGTTATGGCCACAACACAATCTGCACCGCAAGCTGATGCAAAGTACTAAAGTTTTTACAGCTACTCATAAAATCCAAACAAAGATAAGACTTGAAAATGTGGGTTTATTACGGGCTCTATTGTACTGAAAAACCTTGCTTAACTCTTTTTGTGGGCTTATTTTTAGCGCATTTTCGAGAAGTCGAATGCGCTATTGCACCCGTTTTGTCCGTCCGTCCGTCTGTCATCACCCTAGATCTCAGCATCCATAAGTCCTAGACCCATGATGTATATATGTTTTTTGTATGTCCTGACCTGCCATTTGTGCATCAACACTCAGTTACTCGATCCGTTAAAAAACCCCGTTAAAACTACCAAAAAACATTGCGAATCGAGAGATAACACTGGCGCAGGCAACGGCCGCCATTGCCGGAAGTCTTAGTATTATCAAAAGTATTAGTTTTTTTTTTGTTGACGTCATTAGAATATGTGTAAAAGTTTAGAGAGTTTTACGTCATCATTTGTGGTATATTCATTACACAAGAAAATTTATAAAAATATGTCTAAAATCTAAACACAATTACTGATAACTACATAATGCTGATATCTAACATAAGTACTGATACATAATACGAAAATGCGCTAACACGTCCTGAGTTCCAAAAGGGACCAGACTTAACATGATTTTTTAATTATGCAATTCTATTGAAAAAATGATTTTAATGAAAGTTGTATCTTTTCTGTGGTACAACCTGTTGCTGCTGACTTGCTGAGCTAGAATTAACTTATTTTGTTGTTATCTTGACTTGCACAGGTCCAGACCAGAAGTGCTGATGAGCCCATGACAACCTTTGTTTACTGTAATGAATGTGGAAACAGATGGAAGGTAATCAAAGGGACCACCTCTTTTTTTGTTAGCTTAATTTTTTACCAGCAGAAAGAGTTGGCTAGTGTATGTAATAAAAGGATTTTTTGTCAATGTTTGTTTGTTTAACCCTTAGCTTAACAAATTGATTGCAGTGGTATCAAACGAACAATTAGTGATATCTGGGATAGCAGCTAGGGTTACTAAGGATTAATGTTATCTGCACCTTCTCTGTCACTTAAGCCTTGTTTTTAAAAAAAAAAGTTGTCAAGAAGTAATAAAATAAAGCGTTGCCTCCCCTCCCCCACAACCCTCCCATTGCTCTGCTCTTTCAGTTCTGCTGACACTGTTCCGTCACATCCTCCTTGATCGCTCTACTGGAATGTGGCCAGGATAAAGATGTACAGACCAAATTCACTCTCCCACTGTTCCACCTTATTAGTAGTCATGTAGAACACAGTGCACAGATTACATATGTTGTGACAGGGAAGCTTTATAAGCCAAACTGACACCCAATCGTTTACATTTGATGATGCTATAGTTTTAGAGAAATGGAACAATAAAAGATAACAGTACGGAGAAGTCATATGAAAAAAAAAGACAGCCAGATTTGTTAAAGTCGAGGACTAGGATCACTTTTAAATGTCATTTTACTGTATAGTACATCCTTGCTTAGCTGTGTGTTTATAATATACCATTAATCACTTGTATTTGTATAGTTTGAAAACAATATTTCCTATTTTGTAGACTTAGTATCATCATATGATCGTCAGTGGCTGTAATAAGTTTTCATCTATGGTCATAGTATTTAGGGGTCAGGCAGTTCAGTATGAGTACAAGGGTCAGGCTATTCAGTGTGAGAACATCAGTCGGATAGTTCAGAGTGAGGACAGGGGTTGGGCTTGAGTTTGATAAAAAGGGGCCAGACAAGTGAAAAGAAAAGTTTCTTAAAGTTGTACAGAGTGTTACAACTAAACCAATCTGTAAACTGTAAGAAAATCATCATTTGTTTCTGTAATTGTACTGACATCAAATTATTATAGTATAGATTATTAAGAAAATTGTCTATTCTAAATTCTAGGCTCACCATTAGTTTATTAATTATTTTGTTTAATTTATCTAGATCCTTTATGTTAATCTCAGATATGTCATACATTTAAAAGCCTTCATCTTTTAGCTAGGCCAAGGAATTGACTTTTTAAAAATAAATGTACCAGAAAGATTGTTCACTAATAAATAATTTTTAAAAAAAATCAATAAAAAAAAATCAATAGCCTTAGAAATAAAATTTCAACTGAATGAAATGTTCTGAAATAAAATTGAAATGCTGAATCTTACAGCTTTTATCCTTCTTGTGCACACCTCTCTATTGTAGTTATATTGACTGGATCTATCACTTGGGTTGTTTGTTGTTAAACTAGGGCACATAACATTTTATGGCACTATAACACATGCTTCATTCATTGCCAGTGTGCTGGTGCAAATATACACACATGATTCCAGTCATCAAGTTTAAACTTTAAACAGACAATTCAAATGAGAAAATTATCACCATGTTAATAAATGATTTTTTTGTTTTATATTTAAATTAATTCAGAGGAGCTATTTTTGTACCATTTACTTTTGTTGTACATCTTGAAAATCACTAATCATTGATTGATAGAGCACATTTTGTTGTTTTATAGAAGGGCATTGAGTGTTGATCCAATGATATTTTAGCAAATAAAGATTATAGAGAACATTTAAGAAATGAATTTATGAGAAGACTGAATTACTTATCATTTGAAGAAATATAAGCTTCATTTGTTTAAAGTTAATTAAAAAAAATAATAGGATATGCTTAAAACACATAATGTAATAGACTTTACGTTAAAAATGATTTTCTTTATAAAAATGCATATTCATATATATTTTAAAAAATGTTGCTTTCCATTTAGATTTAGATGCAAGAATGTTATTGATATTTTTCTTTTCAAAAAGTGCTAATAGTAGAAATAATTTTTTATTTGAAATGATTTTTTTTTTCAATGCTAGCTTCTGGTAAATAATATTGAGCTACATGGTAAATTTTTACTTGCTCCATAGAGGTAGGTATAACATGGCCCCCATATTGACTTGGTTACTGTGTGTTTACTACTCTGCATTTATTGTTTATGCTGATGCCATGAACTAATAAAAATGATCATTTATTTACCCTTCGAAGGGCCAGTGTTGTCACTCACTATTTTAATACATTTTATTTTGTGTACTGTCAAGGGTGTGGAAATCTGTTGTGAACTGCGGTTGAAATGTGTGTGTGTTCACCAGTTTAAATGTTATGAATTCTGGTTACTAGATGAGATTCATGAGAAATAGTTTGTGTGTGTGTGTGTGTTGTTTAGTCAGGTGGTGCAAATCCTGTAGTGATTAGAGATGTTAGGAAATAGCTGAGTAAGAGAGTTCAGTGGTGTCATATTACAAATACTTATGAAGTAGATTATCGTGTTAGAATTTAGATCACTAAGTGATAGTGATAATTTGATTAAACAAGTATTACTGGGTTAATGATAGTTTTGAAAAAATAATTTAAAAATTCGGCTGGCAGGTCTATTCGGCACATATTTCACCTTTTGAAACATTGCTTCCATATGTGGGTCTTCCATCAATCGATTTACCGCTAAGTTCGCCAACAATAATTTTTCTCTTCTGGACGGTAGATTATTCTCGGGACATTTCATTCCCGTGTACCGAGCGAAATATCTGCGTCTCAATCGTATAAATAGCACTGTTCTTGAGAAAGTGGAATACATGATTTTATTTGTTCTCCTTTAGAAGTCTTTACTACCTAGAACTGTACATATTTAAAAAAATAAATAAGAGTAGATATCTTCTTGCTATTAATTTTCTTTCAGTTCTACATTGTTTCATTATCATTTGCTTCCTAGTATCTGAGAGTAGTCACTTTCTAAAAGATGTGGTTGTCACCAGTAGATATATGTGTTTTGTGGGAATACAACATTTAATGGCTTTTGTTTCATTTACCTCAAATTCAACTTTAACCGATTTCTCCTCATTAGAAATGTTAATACAATGCAACATAACATACATTAGAATCTGATAAAAAAAAATTAAAAATAAAATAAAATAACCCCCAAAAAACTAAAATAATTTTTGAGCTCTTCTTTTTTCCCAATTAATTTATGAGGCACCCATCGGTACAATAAAAAGTATACTCCGAATTCCAAAATGAATCAATAATGAATACAAATATGTTATACAAAATAGCACCAGCTCCGGAAAATCCGGAATCGGGCCATTTTTAAAAATCCGTAACCGGCTCCGCCTCCGAGAGGATTTCAATTAATAAATCCGGCCAAATCTTGCGCCGGCCGAATTTCAAAATTTTGAATCCGGTACACCCCTAGTTAAAACTGAATCGATAAGCAAGAATGGTGATTTTGACATTTTCAGTTCCGGTTTACAGAGGCATGCGTCAATGGTCCGGCAGTTAAAAAAACAACAACAAAATATTAGGAAAATTCTTAATGCATTTTTGCAATTGTTTTATTCATGATAGCTTTAAACTATAACTAATTTCCCTATCCATTAAAAATATATATAGCTGGAATGTATCTCAGGTTATGTGAGAGTAAGTGAGGCTGCTGGGTAATCAGTAATCAGAGAGATTGGTAGGGCATTATTTCATGCCTGTTTGGTTTATCTTTAAGAACATGCTCCATATGACCCGGAGTGACCAGGGTGACACTGACCCTATCTAATATTGGAGACGGTCAAAATTTGAAATGTGCACTGGAAACGTTTTAAAGACTTGCGATGTGTCATGGGCAATAGTAATCTTTTATAAAGAAGGAGCTTCTGTAATTTACAATATAATATGATATATATCCCAATAACACTCAGAGTGTGTCAAATCTAAGGGCATACCCATTGTTTGGGAGTGTGGCGTGATTGCGTCTTCAACATATCATTAGACAATGATTCCAGTTCCAGGAACCCTCGGATGACTAGAGTTGTCCTCGTCGACTCGACGGACGAACAACAGATAATGATTCGTTTGAGCTTTTTGCGGACTAAACCATCAACATTGCGGTACCTTTATTGTCTTGATTCGTTTTCAAACACGTTCCGCCCCCCCCCCCCCACGCGAAAAGAAGATAGCTGCCGGTAACCACATTTTACATCAGTCAAAGCTTTTTTTAAATTAAAAAAAAAACAAAACACCAACAGAGCTTAATTATTAAACTTCTATGGAAAAGACGTAAACAAGGTAAGGGTTGGCCTGACTGGACGTAACAAAACAGCGAACGTTTCGGCAAAGAGCCTTTTTCTTTGCCGAAACGTTCGCTGTTTTGTTACGTCCGGTCAGGCCAACCCTTACCTTGTTTACGTCTTTTCCATTTAATTTTTTATAAGCCTGATTGCAGTCCTACCCCTCATTTTTATTAAACTTCGCTCGTTATTTCCCCAAGAAACTAAAAGAAGTCATTTCTCGTTAAAAGTCTTTATTTTTTATGCCTTTATTGTGAACCATTTTGTTAAGTCAGAGGATTACAATCATATTTGATCACAATAAAGTTGCTTGTTTCTCTCCATCTGTTTCAAGCTCAGGCTATGAAGAAAATTCCGCCAAAGTGATTATGATATGACTGGAGACTTTTACAAAAATCAACACATATTTTTCCATGTCATGTTTCCAGAGTTTGATCTCCGGAGTTAACAGTAAAATAAAAAAATACAACTAAATTGAGTGTGCTTATCATAACATAAGTCAACTTTTTATTGTACACAATACATCTTTATAAACATGATAATGAAAGTACATGCAATAATAGTTAGACACGAAAGTATTTGTAGCTTCCAGCCGATACAAGCAAATCCGAACAGATTAACACCCTAGCGCTGCACAGTTGGAGAGACAATTACAAACTGGTCAGAGTAGATATCATTGAGTTATTAGAGTTAATTTTGTACTTGCGAAAGAATACAAACAGCTCACTCTTGACACAACACCCTAAGCCTGCCAGAAGAGATTTTGTCCGTAATTATTTAGGCTTCTGACTTTTTCTGATTTTGCGTCCCACTTGATTTATCATCCAAATGGGTCCTTAATCCAGAACGAGTCGGAGGGATCCGTGCTTAAGACTGGTCCCCGAATTGGATACGTCAGTTCTACTTCGTTTTTCACACAAGTAATTGACCCCCTAAAAATAATTAAAAGATGTAGATTTTTAACGAATGTCTTTGGTGTCAACTCTTCCAGATATTTGTTCTCGTTATTTTTGTTGTTGATTTTTGCATCGAGAACTGCGTGGCCCGAAGGGCAAGATCTTCCATGCTGCCTTCAGATAGCCGCAGTTCGACCTCCCTGTCCTTGACCTCGTCCTCCGTCACGAACCCCATGTGCTTCATCATCTCTTGTAAGATTTCCCGGTTTTTCTCACACACGGTAAACAGGTCTTTAAGTCTAAGAACAGTAAACAAAAAACTGGTGTTAATAAGTCTAAAAAAGATTTTAAAATAAAAGGAGAAAAAAAATTCGCCATGAAACTTACCGTGTTTTTATCTTTACAATCTCCTTCCCAACAACCGTCTCCTCGACCTTCGGGGTAACCTCTCGTACGAATGTTATGCCCGCCATCTTGGTAAATACCTGGGGAACCAATGATAGCCATATTGTTAATATATTAATATTTTCATTTATATTAACCCACTGCAATTCTGCAATCGAATTTCGAGTATCAAAAGATGACATTTTTACAAATAACAACAACAAACAAACTGAGACATCTATAAATATTAAGAATCACATGACGAGCTCTTCTGTTAGTGAGGGGAAATGATTACAGATACAGATAATACATTTCGTTATTTTGCCGCCATGGGTATTCGAAATTTAAACTGATATATCATTTGAGGCGGTTTCTGTTTTCAAAAAATAATTCTTACGATGAAATTGTATATATTTTGTTCTTTGAATACCTAATAGTAACTGCATGATTTCTCTGAGCACTCCTGAATGCAATTCAAATATTATCAAATATGTATTACAATATTATACGTCTGCTTCAGTGGCGGATTTAGCTATAGGGCAGGGGGGGCGGGTCGCCCCCCCGCGCACCTGTTCGGTCTTAAATGGCGCCCCCCTTGAGACGCCCTTAATGAACACTAAAAAGGTGTAACTAGAGCAGAAAAAAAGATTGTTAAACACAAAACTTTTAATCAATCACTAAAATGCAATACGACAATATTGGCTTGCTAAATATCGTATTTCAAAACTGCAATATCTGGTTTGGTCAGTCAGGAGCGTCGCTAAGTGGAAAAGAATAGAGAAGCATTGAAACGAATATTAGGCGTGACATTGTTTTAGCAAAACAGAGGATACAGAGAACAATCTTGCTTTATTGCTGGTAGCTGTAGAAATACTGTAAATTTTCGTTAAATGTTAAGTTTATTAGCCAACTATGATTCCACTTTAAACAGTCATCTAAAGTTTAAAAAGAAAAATGAAATGTAATGATGTGCAAATTCATTTAATTCAATCATTTGCACCTGAATTATCAGCAGCAATTGATAATAAAGTTAAGTCTTCACATTTATTTTCCTTAATTATTGATTCAACCATTAATATATCTAAAATTCATCAGATGTCACTTTACGTTCAGTTTTAAAATTAAGAAATGTTGAGGAAAGATTTATAGGCTTGTATACTTTGGTAAACAGAAATGCTGCAAACCTGCATTTGCATAGAAGATTCTAACGGAACTACACATTACAAAAGCGAAACATTGACATCACAATCTGTGGAGGAAAGGCATACGATGGCGCATCTGTGATGTCTGGAATTAAGAGTGGACTTAAAACTTTCACCCAATGTTGTCCCCATGTTTTGAATTTGGTCACTATCGAAGCAATTTCTGTACACAGTAATGTACAGTTGTTTTTT
>MUZC01000082.1:755290-787524 GCA_002072015.1 Radix auricularia | reverse complement strand
TTTTTTTGGCTCAGCTGAAAGGTTGTATGCATTCTTTACGTCTAGTTTACCACGTCTACATACTCTTAAAAAAGATCATAAATGTCAATATGAATTAACAGTAAAAACTCAGAAATGACTTTCTGATACAAGATGGTCAAGCCATAAGCATGCAGTCGATGCAGTTGTTGAATCATTCTCTGCTATTCTAGCCACTCTAGAAGATATAAATTCAGGGAAATCAACATAACATAGAGGAAGTGTCGGAAGTCAGAGCAGAAGCTGTGGGACTATCTGTTTTAATAACAAATATTCTTTTGTTTTTTCTGATGCTATTTGTACAAAAGCTGGTTGATATTTTCGTGTTATCAAACCACTTGTAGCGCAAGAGTATTGACATTGCAATTGCAAAACGATTGATCGATGTTGGAAGAAATAAGTTTGTTGAAAAGAGAAGCGATCAAGCTTTTTAAAATTCTGAAAGTAGATGTCTAATCATCTATTAACGAAAATTGTTCCAAACTAGATGTTAAAAACAAAATTTAAAGAAACTCAAATTTGCAAAAAATAAAAGTATGGCAGGTGAACTTAGTAGAGATGAAAGGGCTGATGATCCAACTACTAGTTTTAAATCTGAAACATACTTCACTATCTTGGATACACTACTAAAATAAATAGATGATCGATTTAATGACTTTAGGGGCACAGCTATTTATTTCTATTGTATTGATCCATCAAAAATGTTGGAAGAAACTTAAAGATTCTCTTTGAAGTTGATTGAAAATGTACAAACATATTAACCCTGAAGAAGCAATCGTTTAATATTATACCTTCAAAGATTTATATGCATCACAACGTCCATCACAACGTCCATCACAACGTCCATCAAAACGTCCATCTTAACATCCATCACAACGTCCATCACAACGTCCATCAAAACGTCCATCTTAACATCCATCACAACGTCCATCACAACGACCATCACTATCTACAACTAGTGAGCTACAACTTAAAGACTTTCTACCATTCTTGTTTGAAAAATAAATGGCACCAGGACTCCCTAATTTGTCAACACTCTATACAAATTTACTTGAATCTTCTTCGTAGCAATGATTGAAAATCATCAAAATTATTTGCGCTCAAAAATGAAAAACGAACGCCTGTCTGGATTGGCAATAATTTCAAATGAACATGAGAACTTTGACTTTGAATAAACGATAAATCGTTTAGGTTCACGTAGAAAGGAATTTAAATAAGGCTCAGGGCTCTATACAAATTCGCATAAACTAAGTTTCTTTCTTAGATAAAAAAATATACTTTTGAAATAAATATACGTCACTATTTTGAAAACATATCTGTTTATATTGTTTCTTCTGTTTGTCTTGTTCGATGATTTGGAAAATTTACTAAATTAGTAGGCTCATAATTATTATTTCTAGGGCTGCAGAAATTAATGATTGATTTCTCGAGTAATAATTAAAAATGTTTAAAGATTACATTATTTTTAAGGATTAATTGACACATCACTTACAAATAATTGGAAGTAAAAAAAAAAAAGTATATGTAAACAATTTTTTCAAATAGCGCCTGATAAATAATGAATTTCCTGAAGATGACATGTACATTTTTGTTTTAAAATATTGACTGACGGGAATGTTCAAAATGTTGATAAAGTTTGCCTACTTATCAAACCAAATGAAAAGCGTATGAAGCTAATGGCAGTAATGGCGTTTGACTTAGAGACAGAAATGACGACAGCTCTTCTGATGAATTACTGCGTTACAAAATGGAGATGAACGTTCTTGAATCCATTAATCCAGTACAATGGTGGAAAGTTAATGAACACCAATATCTGATAATGTCATTCCTTGCCAAGACCGTTTTGAGCATACCAGTTACATCAGTTCCATGTCAATGATTGTTCAGTTCTGCTGGTTATATTGTCAATTAGACCCGCTCATCACTTGAACCAATTAATGTCAACACACTTTTGCGTAGTTGGTGAAAAGTTGATATATAAAGAAGACATTCCAGTGTTATTTAGATTTTTATCAGAACGTTAAATAAGTGTTACTTATGACATCATAAATTAAATTTTTCTGCTTTAATTGAAATTAACGATTAATTAATCATTAATTTTTCAAAAGTTAACAATTAAATTTAAATTAATCGTTAACAGCCCTAGTATTTACCCAAAAATCTGTTTTTAGTAAAATTTTCGGCGCCCCCTGAAATTCTCCTCGCCCCCCCCCCACGCACACAAAGCTAAATCCGCCACTGGTCTGCTTCTCTATGGATTTGAAGACGATAGGCAAAAATTTAGTTAAATTAAAAAAAAAAAATGGTTTGCCCCTTAGTGCATAGAAATTAACGCCATTTATTATTATTACTACTAAGCTTAATCAACTCACCTCCCCACAAGAGTACCCACTTAATCAACTCACCTCCCCACAAGAGTACCCACTTAATCAACTCACCTCCCCACAAGAGTACCCACTTAATCAACTCACCTCCCCACAAGAGTACCCACTTAATCTACTCACCTCCCCACAAGAGTACCCGTAACGGTTGGGATATACTTTGAAATCATTCTGCATCTTCGCAAGGAAGGGGATCATCTCCTCAACGCTGGCATGAAAACTGACCTGTGGAGTTTCAAAGTTATAGACACGTCAGTGTAGGACCTAGACTCTAGGAGATTCTCGACCTAAATTAACGTTGTCACATTAGAAACTTGATTAGATAACAAGTTACGAAAACGTTGCAATCTACCTCGATGTCAAGTATATTAGTGTCGCAATCAAATTAATTGATTAATTAGTTATCTTGTGTATTACAGACGAACCCTTCTTTACAGAAATTATTGCGTCCTACAGTTTATTTCTAATCTTGCATTTTATTAGAGTTATTCTTCTAGTGTTTTGGTTTTCATGGCTTGCACAGACAACTCATTCCACACCCAAAAAGTACCAGACGGGTATAAAGAGGATTAGTATGTATTTGTTCTTACGAATAAAACAAGGAAGTGTTTATTTTCCCCCTCGTCTATTTTTATTCCGTCATTAACTTTGTTGTTGTTTAGTTGAGAGACTATGAAATTTATTTTTAAAAAAAGATAAAACGTAGGCCAAAATTATATCGACTCCTTTATCCTTTTAGCTTAAACCCACGCCCATCACCCCATTGGTACCTGTGTTGTCAGTTATCCCACACTCTTCAACCCATTGTTACCTGTGTTGTAAGTCATACGCCACCCTCACCCCATTGTTACCTATGTGGTCAGTCATATGCCACCCTCACCCAATTGTTACCTGTGTGGTCAGTCATACCCCACCATCACCCCATTGTTACCTGTATGGTCAGTCATACCCACCCTCATCCCATTGTTACCTGTATGGTCAGTCATACCCCACCCTCACCCCATTTTTACCTGTATGGTCAGTCAGACCCCACCCTCACCCCATTGTTACCTGTGTGGTCAGTCATACCCTACCCTCACCCCATTGCTACCTGTGTGGTCAGTCAGACCCCACCCTCACCCCATTGTTACCTGTGTGGTAAATCAGACCCCACCCTCACCCCTTTGTTACCTGTGTTGTAAGTCATACGCCACCCTCACCCCATTGTTACCTGTATAATCAGTCAGACCCCACCCTCACCCCATTGTTACCTGTGTGGTCAGTCAGACCCCACCCTCCCCCATTGTTACCTGTGTGGTAAGTCAGACCCCACCCTCACCCCATTGTTACCTGTGTGGTCAGTCAGACCCTACCCTCACCCCATTGTTACCTGTGTGGTCAGTGATAACTCACCCTCACCCCATTGTTACCTGTGTTGTAATTGTAACGCCACCCTCACCCCATTGTTACCTGTGTGGTCTGTCATACGCCACCCTCACCCCATTGTTACCTGTGTGGTCAGTCATACCACACCATCACCCCATTGTTACCTGTATGGTCAGTCATACCCACCCTCACCCCATTGTTACCTGTATGGTCAGTCATACCCCACCCTCACCCCATTTTTACCTGTGTGGTCAGTCAGACCCCACCCTCCCCCATTGTTACCTGTGTGGTAAGTCAGACCCCACCCTCACCCCATTGTTACCTGTGTGGTAAGTCAGACCCCACCCTCACCCCATTGTTACCTGTATGGTCAGTGATACCTCACCCTCACCCCAATCTTACCTGTGTCGTGAGTCATACCCCACCATCACCCCATTGTTACCTGTATGGTCAGTCAGACCCCACCCTCACCCCATTGTTACCTGTATGGTCAGTCAGACCTCACCCTCACCCCATTGTTACCTGTGTGGTCAGTCATACCCTAACCTCACCCGATTGTTACCTGTATGGTCAGTGATACCTCACCCTCACCCCATTGTTACCTGTATGGTCAGTCATACCCCACCCTCACCCCATTGTTCCTGTATGGTCAGTCAGACCCCACCCTCACCCCATTGTTACCTGTGTGGTCAGTCATACCCTACCCTCACCCCATTGTTACCTGTGTGTTCAATGATACCTCACCCTCACCCCATTGTTACCTGTGTCGTCAGTCATACGCCACCCTCACCCCATTGTTAACAGTGTGGTCAGTCAGACCCCACCCTCACCCTATTGTTACCTGTGTGGTCAGTCAGACCCCACCCTCACCCCATTGTTACCAGTGTGGTCAGTCAGACCCCACCCTCACCCCATTGTTACCTGTATGGTCAGTCATACCCCACCCTCACCCCATTGTTCCTGTATGGTCAGTCAGACCCCACCCTCACCCCATTGTTACCTGTGTGGTCAGTCAGACCCCATCCTCACCCCATTGTTACCTGTGTGTTCAGTGATACCTCACCCTCACCCCATTGTTACCTGTATGGTCAGTCAGACCCCACCCTCACCCCATTGTTACCTGTGGTAAGTCATACGCCACCCTCACCCCATTGTTACCTGTGTGGTCAGTCAGACCCCACCCTCATCCCATTGTTACCTGTGTGGTCAGTCAGACCCCACCCTCCCCCATTGTTACCTGTGTGGTAAGTCAGACCCCACCCTCACCCCATTGTTACCTGTGTGGTCAGTCAGACCCCACCCTCACCCCATTGTTACCTGTGTGGTAAATCAGACCCCACCCTCACCCCATTGTTACCTGTGTGGTCAGTCAGACCCTATCCTCACCCCATTGCTACCTGTGTGGTCAGTGATACCTCACCCATTGTTACCTGTGTTGTAAGTGTAACGCCACCCTCACCACATTGTTACCTGTATGGTCAGTGATACCTCACCCTCACCCCATTGTTACCTGTGTGGTCAGTCATACCACACCCTCACCCCATTTTTACCTGTGTGGTGAGTCAGACCCCACCCTCCCCCATTGTTACCTGTGTGGTAAGTCAGACCCCACCCTCACCCCATTGTTACCTGTGTGGTCAGTCAGACCCCACCCTCACCCCATTGTTACCTGTGTGGTAAATCAGACCCCATCCTCACCCCATTGTTACCTGTGTGGTAAGTCAGACCCCACCCTCACCCCATTGTTACCTGTGTGGTCAGTCAGACCCCACCCTCACCCCATTGTTACATGTGTGGTAAGTCAGACCCCACCCTCACCCCATTGTTACCTATGTGGTCAGTCATACGCCACCCTCACCCCATTGTTACCTGTATGGTCAGTCATACACCACCATCACCCCATTGTTACCTGAGTGGTCAGTCATACCCTACCCTCACCCCATTGTTACCTGTGTGGTCAGTGATACCTCACCCTCACCCCATTTTTACCTGTATGGTCAGTCAGACCTCACCCTCACCCCATTGTTACCTGTGTGGTCAGTCATACGCCACCCTCACCCCATTGTTACCTGTATGGTCAGTCATACCCCACCCTCACCCCATTGTTCCTGTATGGTCAGTCAGACTCCACCCTCACCCCATTGTTACCTGTGTGGTCAGTCATACCCTACCCTCACCCCATTGATACCTGTGTGTTCAGTGATACCTCACCCTCACCCCATTGTTACCTGTGTCGTCAGTCATACGCCACCCTCACCCCATTGTTACCAGTGTGGTCAGTCAGACCCCACCCTCACCCCATTGTTACCTGTGTGGTCAGTCAGACCCCACCCTCACCCCATTGTTACCTGTGTGGTTAGTCATACCCCACACTCACCTTATTGTAACCTGTGTGGTCAGTCATACGCTACCCTCACCCCATTGTAACCTGTGTGTTCAGTGATACCTCACCCTCACCCCATTTTTACCTGTATGGTCAGTCAGACCTCACCCTCACCCCATTGTTACCTGTGTGGTCAGTCATACCCCACCCTCACCCCATTGTTACCTGTATGGTCAGTCAGACCCCACCCTCACCCCATTGTTACCTGTGTGGTCAGTCAGACCCCACCCTCCCCCATTGTTACCTGTGTGGTAAGTCAGACCCAACCCTCACCCCATTGTTACCTGTGTGGTCAGTCAGACCCCACCCTCACCCCATTGTTACCTGTGTGGTAAGTCAGACCCCACCCTCACCCCATTGTTACCTATGTGGTCAGTCATACACCACCCTCACCCCATTGTTACCTGTGTGGTCAGTCATACACCACCATCACCCCATTGTTACCTGTGTGATCAGTCATACCCTACCCTCACCCCATTGTTACCTGTGTGGTCAGTCAGACCTCACCCTCACCCCATTGTTACCTGTGTTGTCAGTCATACCCTACCCTCATCCCATTGTTACCTGTATGGTCAGTGATACCTCACCCTCACCCCATTGTTACCTGTATGGTCAGTCAGACCCCACCCTCACCCCATTGTTACCTGTGGGGTCAGTCATACGCCACCCTAACCCCATTGTTACCTGTATTGTCAGTCATACCCCACCCTCACCCCATTGTTCCTGTATGGTCAGTCAGACCCCACCCTCACCCCATTGTTACCTGTGTGGTTAGTCATACCCCACACTCACCCCATTGTAACCTGTGTGGTCAGTCGTACCCCCTCACCCCATTGTTACCTGTGTGGTCAGTGATACCCACTCTCAACACATTGTTACCTGTGTGGTCAGTGATACCCCTACCCTCACCCTATTGTTACCTGTGTGGTCAGTCAGACTCTACCCTCACCCCCATCTTACCTGTGTCGTGATTCATACCCCACCCTCACCCCATTTTTACCTGTATGGTCAGTCAGACCCCACCCTCACCCCATTGTTACCTGTATGGTCAGTCAGACCTCACCCTCACTCCATTGTTACCTGTGTGGTCAGTCATACCCTACCCTCACCCCATTGTTACCTGTATGGTCAGTGATACCTCACCCTCACCCCATTGTTCCTGTATGGTCAGTCAGACCCCACCCTCACCCCATTGTTACCTGTGTGGTCAGTCATACCCTACCCTCACCACATTGTTACCTGTGTGTTCAGTGATACCTCACCCTCACCCCATTGTTACCTGTGTCGTCAGTCATACGCCACCCTCACACCATTGTTACCAGTGTGGTCAGTCAGACCCCACCCTCACCCCATTGTTACCAGTGTGGTCAGTCAGACCCCACCCTCACCACATTGTTACCTGTATGGTCAGTTATACCCCACCCTCACCCCATTGTTCCTGTATGGTCAGTCAGACCCCACCCTCACCCCATTGTTACATGTGTGGTCAGTCAGACCCCACCCTCACCCCATTGTTACCTGTGTGTTCAGTGATACCTCACCCTCACCCCATTGTTACCTGTATGGTCAGTCAGACCCCACCCTCACCCCATTGTTACCTGTGTGGTAAGTCATACGCCACCCTCACCCCATTGTTACATGTGTGGTCAGTCAGACCCCACCCTCACCCCATTGTTACCTGTGTGGTCAGTCAGACCCCACCCTCCCCCATTGTTACCTGTGTGGTAAGTCAGACCCCACCCTCACCCCATTGTTACCTGTGTGGTCAGTCATACGCCACCCTCACCCCATTGTTACCTGTATGGTCAGTCATACCCCACCCTCATTCCATTGTTCCTGTATGGTCAGTCAGACCCCACCCTCACCCCATTGTTACCTGTATGGTCAGTCATACCCCACCCTCACCCCATTGTTACCTGTGTGTTCAGTCAGACCCAACCCTCACCCCATTGTTACCTGTGTCGTCAGTCATACGCCACCCTCACCCCATTGTTACCAGTGTGGTCAGTCAGACCCCACCCTCACCCCATTTTTACCTGTGTGGTCAGTCAGACCCCACCCTCACCCCATTGTTACCTGTGTGGTTAGTCATACCCCACACTCACCCCATTTTAACCTGTGTGGTCAGTCGTACCCCCTCACCCCATTGTTACCTGTGTGGTCAGTGATACCCCACTCTCAACCCATTGTTACCTGTGTGGTCAGTGATACCCCTACCCTCACCCTATTGTTACCTGTGTGGTCAGTCAGACCCTACCCTCACCCCAATCTTACCTGTGTCGTGAGTCATACCCCACCCTCACCCCATTTTTACCTGTATGGTCAGTCAGACCCCACCCTCATCCCATTTTTACCTGTATGGTCAGTCATACCCCACCCCCAACCCATTGTTACCTGTGTGGTCAGTCATACCCTACCCTCACCCCATTGTTACCTGTGTGGTCAGTGAAACCCCACTCTCACGACATTGATACCTGTGTGGTTAGTGATACCCCCACCCTCACCCTATTGTTACCTGTGTGGTCAGTCATACCACGTCCTTCACATCATTCTTACATGTGTGGTCAGTCATACCCCACCCTCACCTAATTGTTACCTGTGTGGTCAGTCAGACCCCACCCTCACCCCATTGTTACCTGTGTGGTCAGTCGTACCCACCCTCACCCCATTTTTTTCCTGTGTGATCAGTTATACCACGCCCTTGACCCAATTCTTACCTGTGTTGCAAGTTTTTGCTGCTTGGCGTCACTCTGCACCGAGGCAATGTCCCCAACTGCTAAACCAATCTTCGTTGCCATGGAAATAGATAATGAGAATTGATTGAGTTTTAAATAATCATCAAATTTTATACTCAATAACAGACAGTGAAATCAGTTCTAACATAAACTAAGCAAAAGAAAAAAGAATCGGCTATGCATGATATTCTATAAATGAAAATGTCCATACCCTCAAGGCCAGAGACCCACCATCTTTATCTCTTTGAAAATATTTAAAACTTTATTCCCAATTCATTTTTACGAATATTGGCCCCGCATAAGTTCATTGTCTTTACATCTTGTGATATTTTGGCCCAGGTTTTTTAAAATATACGATTAAAAAATATTATTTAAAAATTGGTTACGGGCATCATTATTCAGATCGCCATGCAACTTTTAGAAGTTGTTGAGCACAACCCCATAAATGATTCTGGCATAATTTTTAAAAAAAGTATCACCCATGACCTACTGATTACGCCATTCACTATAGTTACTATGTGCACAGGTAGTTCTTGGGTCGGTCAGGTGACTTGAAAATGTGGTAAGCTAAATGTCATTAAAAATTTGCTTGGTTGGGGAGTGGTACGGGTGGGGGGGGAGCTGACTCACCAGGAGGTTAACGAGCAGGAGCGGCATACAGAAGAGAAATATGGCCAGGAATATGAAGGTCAGGGTGCTGTAGTGGAGGGTGGAGGGATCGTTGTCCAGATACACCGTGTTGAGGGTCAGGAGGTACTCGATCTCAAAGATGAGGATGAACGTCCGATATATGGACAGGAAAGGTGTACTGTGGGCGTATGAGGGCTGGTGGTGAACAGAAGAATCTAGATGACATTTTGACAATGTTTTTTTTAAAAAAAAGTGAAAATTGACACACTACATATGTTCGTAGCACATTAGTTCCTACACAACTCATTAGCTACATATCAAATACTTTTAAAAGAAGCCACCCGCCATACAATACAATGCGAAATTCAGCATACAGTCTTTCATAGAATACACGTCGGCCATAACAAGCATTCAAGCCATGATACACACAACAGCCATGATACACACATCAGCCATGACACATACATCAGCCATGACACATACATCAGCCATGACACACACATCAACCATAACACACACATCAGCCATGACACACACATCAACCATGACACACACATCAGCCATGACACACACATCAGCCATAACACATACATCAGCAATGACACACATATCAGCCATGACACACACATCAGCCATATTACACACATCAGCCATATTATACACATCAGCCATAACACACACATCAACCATGACACACACATCAGCCATAACACACACACCAGCCATGACACATACATCAGCAATGACACACATATCAGCCATGACACACACATCAGCCATATTACACACATCAGCCATATTATACACATCAGCCATAACACACACATCAACCATGACGCACACACCAGCTATGACACACACATCAGCCATGACACACACATCAGCCATAGCATACACATCAGCCATGACACACACAACAGCCAAGACACACACAACAGCCAAGACACACATACCAGCCATGACACACACACATCAGCCATGACACACACATCAGCCATAGCATACACATCAGCCATGACACACACAACAGCCAAGATACACACAACAGCCAAGATAAACATACCAGCCAAGACACACACATCAGCCTTAACACACACATTAGCCACGACATACACATCAGCCATGACATACACATCAGCCATGACACACACATTAGCCATGACACACACATCAGCCATGACACACACATCAGCCATAACACACACATCAGCCATGACACACACATCAGCCATAACACACACATCAGCCATGACACACACATCAGCCATGACACACACATCAGCCATAACACACACATTAGCCATGACATACACATCAGCCATGACATACACATCAGCCATGACACACACATCAGCCATGACACACACATTAGACATGACATACACATCAGCCATGACATACACATTAGCCATGACATACACATCAGCCATGACACACACATCAACCATATTACACACATCAGCCATGACATACACATCAGCCATAACACACACATCAGCCATGACACACACATTAGCCATGACATACACATCAGCCATGACACACACATCAGCCATAACACACACATCAGCCATGACACACACATTAGCCATGACATACACATCAGCCATAACACACACATCAGCCATATTACACACATCAGCTATGACACACACACACACCAGCCATGACACACACATCAGCCATAACACACACACCAGCCATGACATACACATCAGCCATAACACACACATCAGCCATGACACAAATACCAGCCATGACACACACATCAGCCATAACACACACATTAGCCATGACATACACATCAGCCATAACACACACACCAGACATGACACACACATTAGCCATGACACACACATTAGCCATGACACACACATTAGCCATGACATACACATCAGCCATGACACACACATTAGCCATAACACACACATCAGCCATGACACACACATTAGCCATGACATACACATCAGCCATGACACACACATCAGCCATATTACACACATTAGCCATGACATACACATCAGCCATGACACACACATCAGCCATAACACACACATGAGCCATGACACACACATTAGCCATGACATACACATCAGCCATAACACACACATCAGCAATATTACACACATCAGCTATGACACACACACCAGCCATGACACACACATCAGCCATAACACACACACCAGCCATGACATACACATCAGCCATAACACACACATTAGCCATGACATACACATCAGCCATAACACACACACCAGACATGACACACACATTAGCCATGACACACACATTAGCCATGACACACACATTAGCCATGACACACACATCAGCCATAACACACACACCAGCCATGACATACACATCAGCCATAACACACACATCAGCCATGACACACATACCAGCCATGACACACACATCAGCCATAACACACACTTTAGCCATGACATACACATCAGCCATAACACACACACACCAGACATGACACACACATTAGCCATGACACACACATTAGCCATGACACACACATTAGCCATGACACACACATTAGCCATGACACACACATTAGCCTTGACACACACCAGCCATGACACACACACCAGCCATGACACACACCAGCCATGACACACACCAGCCATGACACACACACCAGCCATGACACACACCAGCCATGACACACACATCAGCCATGACACACATCAGCCATAATGTTAACACAATAACCTACATCTTCTTGCATCAATACGTAGAAGGCCAGACCGAATGCCGTAACGAGTATCATGAAGATGAGAAACACTTGGACCAGAGTTTTCATAATGGCGAGGAACATGACGATATAAATGCCGACCAGCTCAAATCTGGGTACAAGAAGCAAGGAGAACATATACAACAAACAAACAAAGGCTTCTAGGAGTTTGTACTTTTGCTATGAGGCTAAAAAAACCCCTCTTTACTATAAACCTGTGGCTAAAGGCATTTATTAAAAAAAAAAAAAACCAGAACTCGCTTAGTTCGTATACGCCTCTTGTATCGTATGAGATATAAGGATAAATATTCATCTCAAAATTGTCTTTAAACTGTAACACTTTAAATACAGCCCAGTTACACGATTTCTCAGCGATCAGCCACGCAGATCGTGACAATCTATACTTGAGGAGGGAGGGAGGGAGGGAAGGAGGAGGACTATTTGACATCGTGTAAGTTTTAAAATATTTTACGGCAGTAGTGGGTTTACTAAGTGACCATGGACTGGATTAAAATACCACGAGTCGGGTTAAAAACAATCGCTCAAGGTTAAAGGTTCAATCTTTCTTGAAAGGTTTTCATTTTGCTCTCATTTAAAAAAAAAGAAAAAAGAAAAGGCATTATCATGTTCCTGGATCGATGAACTAACACAAAATATTTTCAAATCGATTTGGAAATAAAAAATCGAAGACGTAAACCCACACCCCTAAAAAACTTAAATGCCGTCATCAATCAACTTCCGTTACAGCATCAATGTTGATCTTAAGAGTGATATTTAAGGAATAATTTTCCGTGCACTGATTGTAGGCGATTAAGGGAAAAGATGCGTTTAGAAGAAGATTTAATATATCTCGAAAAACAGTATTAAATTCATATGTACTTGCGTATCTTTTGATGTTATGTTGAATAAAAGAAAGAAATAATTCTCTTTGACATCGGTGATACAAGTCTACCATGTGAAGGGGGGTTGTGGGGGCATGATTGATACACGGTACGATTCTGTAGACTTTTGGGTGTCATTTATGTCCTGTTAGAAATCGACAGGTCAGGAAGGCACCAAGGCAGGAAAGTACCACAAGGTCAGGAGAGTACCACCAAGTCAGGAAAGCACCACAAGGTCAGGAAAGAACCACTAGGTCAGGAAAGCACCACAAGGTCAGGAAAGAACCACAAGGTCAGGAAAGCACCGCCAATTCAGGAAAGCACCGCCAAGTCAGGAAAGCACCGCCAAGTCAGGAAAGCACCGCCAAGTCAGGAAAGCACCGTTAAGTCAGGAAATAACGATTAGGTCAAGAAAACATCTCCCACCTTACGACATGTCACGCCAGCGTAGTTATGACGTGTGTGATGGTGTCATTGTACCGACGGTGAGAACCTGACAGGTGTCATTGTACCGACAATGAGAACCTGACAGGTGTCATTGTACCGACGGTGAGAACCTGACAAGTGTCATTGCACCGACAGGGAGAGACTGACAGGTGTCATTGTACCGATAGTGAGAACCTGACAAGTGTCATTGTACTGACAGTGAGAACCTGACAGGTGTCATTGTACCGACAGTGAGAACCTACCGAGTGTCATTGTACCGACAGTGAGAACCTAACGAGTGTCATTGTACCGACAGTGAGAAACTGACAGGTGTCATTGTACCGAGTGTGAGAAACTAACAGGTGTCATTGTACCGACAGTGAGAAACTGACAGGTCAGGTGTCATTGTACCGACAGTGAGAACCTGACAGATGTCATTGTACCGACAGTGAGAAACTGACAGGTGTCATTGTACCGACAGTGAGAACCTGACAGATGTCATTGTACCGACAGTGAGAACCGGACGGGTGTGAAACTATTTAACAATTATAACGTGGTGATCTTTCGTTTCGCCACCAGATCCCCCCTCCCCAAATCTTCCACCTTCTGTCTCTTACTCATTCTAAGAAATGATTGAAAATATGAAAAAAAGAACAATGTGATGTTAAATTAAAACATCAAATTCTCTCCCTTTCTTCGTCTGAGATTTAAATACATTGTACTGATATTCTCACAGTTGAAGGATTTCTGAAAATCCTTCTCTAAAAGTCCCTAACGGCATAACTTCAACAGTTGGTGTATATATTTGGAATAAACATGTTTAAAAAAAAAATTTAACGCTGGACTTAACTTCACTTTTACAAGTGCACTGACCTTTGAAGATTAACGAGACAGTTGAACCATGCCAGGAAGATGGCGAGGGCCCCGGCGTCCCACTGCGCGTGGGTTGAGTAGCCGAACAGGAATGGGATAGAGAAGAATAGCGACGTTACGAAAGTGGCCCATTCCAGGTAGTTTTTTAACACTTTTAAATAGTGGAGTCTCTGGGGAAGAGGATTCAGTTTAAACAAAAATCAATCGCAGAATTTGTTATCAGTGAGTGTTGTGTTATCAGTGAGTGTTGTGTTATCAGTGAGTGTTGTGTTATCAGTGAGTGTTGTGTTATCAGTGAGTATTGGGATTGACATTGATGACATGAGTGGGTATTGGGATCTGGTTCTGTAGTGTCATAGTTGATTAGAATCAGTATGAGTGAATGTTAGGATCTGGTTCTGTAGTGTCATAGTTGATTAGAATCAGTATCAGTGAATGTTAATATCATTATTGTTAGAATCGGTCATTCTTATGATCATCATAATCATTCGCTTCATTATAATCGGGGATCAGTATAGTTAGTAGCTATACAAGCAAGTGGACATTTGACACACCAGGAAACGTCTTCTGTCTTCAAAGTTGTGTCACTTACGTGTTGGAAAATAATTATATTCTAACGCATTTGTTTAGTTGTCTTGTATATCATAATGTGAGACAAGTTTTAAACCTATTGGGAATGATGTTTGAAAAGTAAAAAGTAATTGATAATCAACTCATACATAACTACATACATACGCTGAAATGCTCGATTGTAGCGTTTACATTACATTTTAAACATATGTTTAGGTCTTTAATTCCCTATGTCCAACGTTTACCAAGGAACATACGATAACGTAGCGCTCTGTGAAGAGCTGGGGACTTACCGCTCGATAAAACTGATAGCATTCTTTAAGAACTTGAAACCCACAGAAGGAAATGACAATGCTGAGCAGAACTTTGTCCAGTGTACCGTACTGTGAAGACATTGGCAATGACAGACGGTACAAGGTTATTCATGATCATATTACAATGGAGTACGTGTTTATGGATTTCAGAGGCATGTGTCTAACATGCTCGGAAAACCAAATAATTGTATTTGTACCTGCTTGGGGAATTTAATGGCTGAAATTTAAGGAAGAGATTTTTTCTACTAACCGGAAACTACTGTCTTAACAATCATTTAAATTAGACCTGGCTAAGACACCGCTTTTGTTTTGTCTTCCAACTTGAAATCCTATTGGTTGTCACCATAGTTACATTAAATGGAAACAGATGGATTCTCATTTCTTTTTTTTTTTTTATAATAAAAATTCCAATGAAGCAAAAGTAAGTTCTTCATTTAAAATATATTTAGGATTAAACGTTCGAAAGTTTGGGAAACTTTGTACGATGTGGTTATCTAAAAAGTTTTTGGAAACACCGCAACAGAAAAAGTTATAAGAGAAAAAGACATGACATGACCTCAATTGTGATAACACATTTCATTCATTGTAAAGTGAGAAGCAATGAGGCGTAAGTGTTTATTTTAGACGGATAACGACAGTTCAGGGAAACATACTTTCAATAAAAGATTTTGTGACATTTTTGTTTAATTTCTTGCTAAATTTGGAATGGGTTCAAATATTTGTTGAATTAATTGCCACGCTTAAAGAGATCGTAATTTTGAGATGGTATGGGAAACGCTGTACCAAAGCTTTGACCGGAATGTGTTTGAGAAGTGCTGTAGAATTTAGTGACCCAGGACATAATTATGAATGTTATAAATTATAAATATTATTAATTATTACCTATCTCGGGACAAAGACCTGGTTAATGGACCACTTCAGGGAAAGGTGGTACCAGGAGTGGGAAGATAATACGACGGCTAGGGGGGTATTCGCTGACATGCCTTGGCCGAGCAGTTCAGACCAATGGTGGGGTCTAAAGCGAAGGAACTAGAGTTTAGTGACCCAAATGCGCACTGAGCATTGCCCAACCAACTCTTATTTTAATTAAAAGGCTAGACCACAACAGGTACTCGAACTGCCGTCATTGCAGCCAAGCCTCTGAGACAGTCTCACACCTGCTGACATCGTGCCCCACGCTAGATATAGCCGGGGAGGTAAGGGAGGCAAAAGATTTCCACGTGAAGACAATGTTGTATGTCACTGCTCAGCAGATGGAGCAGGTTGCCCAAGTATTAGCCAAGGCCTTAAGAGATTAATCTCAGGTCTCAAGAATATGTGTTTAGTTTAGTGAACCAGGACAGTTTGAGAAACACTTGCTTTACCTTGTACCCATGGGCCTCTGGTGGAAACCACGGATCGTTCAGATCCCATGATCCTTTCTGGTATATGTACTGGGGAGGGGGGATCCTGGTGAAGTTGGAGGGCAGCACGAAGTCGTCGAAGTTGGACAAATCCCATGATGGTCGCTGCCCCAGCACCACAGGGTCATAATGGTTGAGGGAGCGGTGGGCCACGATAAACCAGGTGAGTGAGGCCAGGTACAAGATGTAGATGGTCAGGTCGACCATGCTCAGGACGAGTCCATATTTGTTCCTGGGGACATCAAGGCTGGTCAGTGACTGGTCATTGAATGGTCAGTGGCTGGTCATTGAATGATCAGTAACTGGTCATTGAATGATCAGTGGCTGGTCATTGAATGGTCAGTGACTGGTCATTGAATGGTCAGTGACTGGTCAGTGACTGGTCAGTGAATTTTGGATCTCTAGCCCGCGAAGTAATGCAAGATAAATTATTAGAATAAATGGCAAAGTCCAGCAATTTTGAACGAAATTTTCGCCCCATCTTTTTTTTTAACATGGAAAGAATATTGTAATAAATCAAAGATCCGGTACACCGGGAAGGTTCCTTTAAAAAAGTGACCGTCCAATGAGACATTCTTATATACAGTAGGTTATAATTATTTTATTTTAAATCAAACAACTTTACTTGAGAAAAGGGTTTAGCCTATCTAACAAAACTAAACACCCAGAACAATAACCAGTCAGTTAGTCGTCCATCAGTTTAGTTCTAAACACACTTGATGTCAGACGAGTCATTTTGATGTTTTTAATGATTGCCGTTAACTTTTATTGCTGATAATTGATTGTTTTAAGGGTTTTAGATTCAGGATTTTGCTGTTATTTTTAAGAAAAACACCCGAAACGTGAGGTGGAATATGAGGGAGAGAGAGAGAGAGAGAGAGAGAGAGTGTGTGTGTGTGTGTGTGAGAGAGAGAGAGAGAGAGAAAGATGTGGGGTGAAGGGGGTAGAATAAGGAGGGGGGGCAGACAGATATATTCACTGCTGTATTTATGAAAGTAGTTTTGTATTCAAGCAAAGTGGAGCTGAGTGTCGCAGACTGAGACATGAGCAATGACGGCACTATGGGCACTAACCCTATGGCGGATTATGGGGGGGGGGGCTGAGCGGGCTAAAGCCACGGGCCCCCGACGATTTGGGGCCCCAAAATTTTTATATTTTATAATAAAAGTGTACAAATGTTTGCACGAACCCTTGAAAATATAATAAATTAAACAAATTTATAAACATTATCTATTAAACTGATTGCGATTCCAGAGTTGCGAAGTCTTAAGTGCCACATTTTCCCAGCCAGGGGTAAAAAAAATTCCCAAATTGGGCTAAAAATTCCGAAATGCATTAAAAATTTGGGGGAAAATCTGAAAAGTGGCAACTTCAATTAAATGCTTTCGCATTCATTTTAATGACTTTTGACTTCCAAATTAAAAAAATAAATAAATATTTTTGCATTTTTAAGGCAATTTTTAATAGGGTACTTTCAATTTTTATTTAATCTGTACTTTTTTTTAACAACTTGGCTACAAAGCCAAAATATAGATTATACTTTTAAATTTTAACATCATGAAGTTTAAAAATTTTATTTGGATACTCTTGTAATTTAAATTTGTCTGTGATTGATAAAAATATATGTATTTTAAAAAATGAATGTTTTGAAATTTATTAATAATGAATCTATCATACTCATAAATGGTTACATAGATTGTTATATGTTTACATATTATTAATGATTTGGTCCTTTATATTTAACAAACATTTTATGATGATTCGGGCTCAGACTAATTATTTAATAGTAATACGTTTACACAATCTGACTGTAAACTGTCTGCAGTATACTGTCAGTGGGAAAAACCTAGCAAAAACGTCAGGAAAAAAAACCTAGATCCGAAATAAAAAACCTAGACACGCTAAAAATAAACAAATATGACGTCAAAGAGCCTCGCACCAACACAAAAAAAGTATTTCTTATTTGAAAATGAGCATGTTTCAAATTATTTTATTTTATTTTCATCCAAGAATGTAATTATTTTCTTTTAAATTGTCAATCTCAAAAATTTCCATATGTTAGGCAAAATCCTTATAAATTCCTAAATTCCCATTTTAAAAAGTTTGGCTAAAAAAAAACCACGATTCGGGAAATTTCTTACGACTTCTTAACACTGCGCGATTCAGACCTGACAGTCTTAATAATCTATAAAACTTGGCTCACTTAGAGAATATAGTATAAAATATAGTTTATATTTTTAAAATTTCTCAATTTAGACAAGCTCCGCTGGTCGTGTGGAAAGGGCATAGGCTTGTGATGCAAATGGTGTCGGGTTCGATTTCCAGCGGTGGAATGTAAAAGTTTTTCTTTTCACACTCAATTTTTAACACACCGGCGAACAATTTAAACAGTTATTTCTTCGTGTTCGTTTCTTTTTTCATTATTAATATTTAGTTACAGTCTTATATTAGCTGTTAGCAATCATATATTAAGGGACGCTGGCTGGATAGGGCCCCCGTTTGATTGCAGCCAGGGGCCCCGTGCAGTCTTAATCCGCCCCTGCACTAACCACATGAGCAATGACGGCACTATGGGCACTAACCATTTCATCCGTAGAAACATTAACGTCAGCGGATGAGCCAAACATCCCAAGCGGTTGAAGTTCATCATATACTGTAGAGAGGCGGAAACAATGTCAGTCACTGGGCGGTGACAAGATCACGTGACAGAAACAATGTCAGCCACGGGGCGGTGACAAGATAACGTGACAGAAACAATGTCAGACACGGGGCTGTGACAAGATGACGTGACAGAAACAATGTCAGTCACGGGGCTGTGACAAGATGACGTGACAGAAACAATGTCAGCCACGGGGCTGTGACAAGATGACGTGACAGAAACAATGTCAGACACGGGGCTGTGACAAGATGAAGTGACAGAAACAATGCCAGCCACAGGGCTGTGACAAGATGACGTGACAGAAACAATGCCAGCCACGGGGCTGTGACAAGATGACGTGACAGAAACAATGTCAGACACGGGGCTGTGACAAGATGAAGTGACAGAACAAAATGCCAGCCACAGGGCTGTGACAAGATGACGTGACAGAAACAATGCCAGCCACGGGGCTGTGACAAGAGCCGTGACAGAAACAATGCCAGCCACAGGGCTGTGAAAAGATGACGTGACAGAAACAATGCCAGCCACAGGGCTGTGACAAGATGACGTGACAGAAACAATGCCAGACACGGGACTGTGACAAGATGACGTGACAGAAACAATGTCAGACACGGGGCTGTGACAAGATGACGTGACAGAAACAATGCCAGCCACGGGGCTGTGACAAGAGACGTGACAGAAACAATGCCAGCCACAGGGCTGTGACAAGATGACGTGACAGAAACAATATCAGCCAAGGGGCTGTGACAAGATGACGTGACAGAAACAATGCCAGCCACGGGGCTGTGACAAGATGACATGACCAGGTGCAGCGATGAGGGCAGAGGTGGGCGTGATAAACGGGATGTGATTATAGTGTTTAGGCAAGAGTTCTGCAACAAAGGGCTTGTGGTAAGGAGTTGTGATAAAAGACTTGTGAGAAAGGGCCATAACAAGGGCCTTTTATAAAGGGGTGTAACAAGTCTTACGCTGATGCTAAAGGGCGATAACGAGGGCCAAACCAAGATGTCCACCAGTATCGCCCACTCGTTACGACTCACCTCTAGCGGCAACAATGAAGAGTATTCCATTTTATGTTCGCTTGCGAAGTTCTTGAAGTCATCGTCGAGATGTAGGTAACGGAAGTTGTAACTAATCTAAGACGAAAAGAAAGATCATTTGTTTCGTTTGCATAAACATAAGAAGCTACTTTTTCATTGCCCGACTTGACACAACGCCAATGTACTCTCTAAATACTCTCAATATGTCGGCTCGAATAAACTTGTTTGGAAATCTTCACAATTAATTTAGACTGTAGACGAGGAGAAGTTAGCGATTTGGCACTTCTTCACTTTCCTTTGGGTATTGTGTCTCGTTAGCCTTTTTCTTTCCACGGCAAATTCTGACCGAAAAATAAATGACCGACTCACCAAAAGTGTGTGTAGCCACCTGGACCGTGACCGCAAGGAAATAAAATATTTTATAAGTTAACTTTATTTTACGGCATTTCGAGTTAGTTTTGACTTTCATTTCAAGCAACTAAAAAGGAAGAAATAATACAATAATAAAACAAAAAAGCACCAGAAAGATTCATTTATGTTTCTTTTTTTTCTTTTCTTTTCTTTTTGAAAATGGAGGAAACTTACGTACCGGATATTTTAAATACTTTACAAAATTGAAATTATTTATATAAAAAACAACAACCCAAAACAGTGTTACTGGGTGTAAAAATAATGTTGAGGTGGGGAGCTATCTAACTTATTGCCAAAAGCTCTTTGACTACGCGTGGAGCATTTCAGGTTGAAACAATTCTTTGATTTTCTTTCAGGTTTTATTGAAACTAGGGCTGCGGAAATTATCGATTAATTTCTCGATTAATCGGTAATTTTTTTTACTTTTTACCGATTAAAATTATTTTAATCGATAAAATTTCTATTAAAATTAAAGAAAATGATATTTTTTTCGATTTTTAATAAATAATTAATTATTAATAATACTTTTTTTTTACGTACAAATCTCTTCATTTAAAAAGGATGAATCGAAAATGTTCACTTTAAAATAACCTGTTTTATATGGACAATGATAGCATTGTTTTTACTTAATTAACAATAACAAAATTTTAAATTCATTGATATTATATTGAACTACTTTTTAAAAAATATCTCCTAACAATATTATTTTATAAATTAAATTAAATTAAATACTTAAGTAATGGGCATTTAAAAAAAAATGCACTTAGTAGGGCACAAAATTTGAAGGAAAACAACATAGTGAAAAAAGTAATTATGAGGTCTTTAAAAAAATCACAACTTTTGAATAACTTGGAATAAAAAGATGATTTTTATGATTTGTTAATCATCAAACAATTTCTATACAGCTGTATTACTTTTATAATTTAAAATTAATTTGAAATTGTCATCCAAGTACCTAAACTTAAATACGTGATTTAACTTATTTTTATTCCTAAGTCTTAATAATAACTCAATTCAATAAAACAAAAAAGTCCATTGCCTGTTTTTATTACTTGCCTTGAAATTTTCAGTTTAATGACGTCATAATCTTTATTTTTAGCTTCAACAAAATTATCGATTAATTAATCGGTAATTTTTCAAAAGTTAACGATTAAATTAAATTTAATCGGTAACAGCCCTAATTGAAACACTTGTGTGTATCTCTCGACCTCGCTGGTATTCATCCACAGGGTATCAAAGAGATTTGAAGGGGCCTCTCTCGCCTCCATTACGATTTTGAAAATAATATCTATTAAAAAGAAATGACTATTTGACTTGTAAATCTCTGTTAGAGAAGTCCATCAACTCACGCAATAGTCTTGTGATGACGTGTCCATGTCTGACTTGATGACACACCTGTCAAGGACAAGCTGATAGAGTGGAACAATGGTTTTTGTTCCATTTAAATATTGAAGTAGAAACGATAAAAAAATATGTATTCGGCAGTAATAAGTAGTTTTCTCTGTCATTGAAAATAAGGAATAAATTGTTTTGTTAACCAAAAAATGCCGAATCAAAATCAAGTAAAAAAAAAAAAAAGTAGTGCACGGGGGTGAACTCCCCTGGCCCCATCCCTTTCTACGTCACTGCCCTCGAGTGCTCCACAACTGGGATGAATTAGGTTTACTTAGGTCAGGGGCGTTTAACCAATCCATTTTTACGCCTCCCTTCCACCCTGTAACCCATGATCCCGATCCATTGAATGTCACACATTACTTCAACCACTTCTGCATGGTGTAGCTACCAGGGACACAAACCCACCCTCTTCCCGCCTTCCTCTGAGCTAGGCATTCGGTCGCAAAAATTCAATTATCGCAAACATATGCACTTCAAAGAATAATTATACGAATAATTAATTGATAATGTATATAGCGCTGTATCCCAACAAGGAGGCGGACTCCCAGGGCTTTACATGGAGATATTGGTAGTTGTGTGGTCCATGCCCCTGATATCCCCAATGATACAACTACAAAACGTACTTGAGATGATATATTTACAGCGGTACATCAGGAGTATTTCGTTGACTTACCATGTAGACACTTGGCAAATGTTGTATTAAACCGAGTATGGGCATACCGTAGACGCTGGAATAGATCTGTAGGCATTGCTCCCACCTGTTGAGACAATGTCATCTAAAGTCGCGAGGTCGCAAACACAGACAAATACATACAAAATAAATCAAAAGACCAACTAAAGTTAAAAATTAATTTTTAATTTAAAAAAAAGACAACATTCCAATTATTCATTAAGACCGTAGACAAAAAATGAAAATAAATAAAATATAAATAAAGATATTAGGGCTTTTAACGATTACTTTAAATTTAATGGTTAACTTTTGATCAATTAACGATTAATTAATTAAAAGTTATGATGTCCTTAGTAACACTTATTAAACGTTCTTGTTGAAAATATAAATAGCACTGGAATGTCTCCTTTACATGGCATCTTTTTACCAAATACGCAAAAAGACAAGTGTGTTGACATTATTTGGTTCAAGTGACGAGCGAATCTAAAATAAAAAAAAAAAAAATAAAACCAGCCGACTTGAACAATCATTCACATGGAACTGAGGTAACTGGTACGCACAAAATGGTCTTTGCAAGAAATGACATTATCAGATATCTGTGTTCATTAAGTTTCCACCATTGTAGAGGGTTAATGGATTCAGGAACTTTCATCTCTGTTTCGTAACGCAGTAATTCACCAGAAGAGCTGTCATCATTTTCTGTCTCTGAGTCAGACTCCATTACTACCATTAGCTTAATACGCTTTACATTTGGTTTGATAAGTAGGCGAAGTGTTAGAACCACGCTAGGTAAACTTTATCAACATTTTGAACCAAAATGTTCGTGTACTCGTCTGGAAATTTATTATTTATCGGTCGCTATTTAAAAAAAATACAACCTTTTTGAATTCCAATAATTTGTAAGTTATGGGTCAATTAATCGTTAAAAATAATTTAATCGTTTAAATTTCTAACGAGAAATTAATCGTTAATTTCCGCAGCCCTAATAACAAAGTAATCGAATTCGCACACGTTTCATTAACTTGACATTCAAGTGATGGCGATATTTATCTCAAAGAATCCGCGCAAGCTAAGGTGCGTGGGATCACTATAAAAATGCTGATGAATGACTATGGCTAAAAAGTCTTCCGCTGAGTTGGAGAGGAGATGGGTGCGCCAAGTCTACCAAGCGCTGAAAAAATTCTAATTGAAACGTTAGAACCCCCTAGGAGAACAAAGTTATGGGGTTACAAAACAACAACAAAAAAAAAAAAAAAAAAAAAAAAAAAAAACAACCGACTAGTGTAGAGAATTTTATATGGGTATCCATTTTTGCGTTTATTTGACTCACCAACAATGTTCCCTAGATTTTGTTTATTTTGATGTATGCTATGAAGCCACGCACTTTTCAATGTTTTGCAAATAAGTTGAAGTGAGTTACATTTTAAGAGGGGCGTAAATGGTACTGTCAGCGCTTTAGAAAAAATGGTTAACGCGAATAACTAAAAATTCTCATAACAAGTACGGCTCATGGTATCCGTAAACACATTCTTTCAATATATCCACACACCTAATTGTGCCCCCATACCTACACGCTTTGAAGTGTCCTATATCCACATTATCCATGATGTTTCATAACCCAATTTCTTATGGTTTCACATGCCCACAAGCCTTATTGTATTCCATATCCACATTCCACATGCTGTCTCAATCTATATGACTGTTGGTGTTCCATAGCTGTAGGACTTAAACTTATAGGGGTTCCATATCCACCTTCCTTATCACGTTCTTATCCAAATGACTCATGATATTTTATATCCATATGTTTCACGGTTTTCCATACCCGCACCCCGCATGGAGCCATTTTGGGTTAATGCATTATATTTTATTAATGACATTTTAAGGGAATTCGTATTAATCGAATGTCTGTCTAACCGACCCCCATACCACGTTGAAAATACCAGTTCTCGTCCGATCACCGAAGTCAAGCAACGTCGGGCGTGGTTAGTACTTAGATGGGCGACCGCTTGGGAACAACGCTTGTTGTAGACATTTCCTTTGTGGAAAGAGTTTAGGCTCGTGATGCAAGCGGTGCCGGGATCGATTCCCAGTGGTGGTCTAACTGAGGTGGGCATGTAAAGTATCCCATACCTACACGTCTCAGTCTCATCGATATGGCGGTAATTGCCACAATTAATTTGATAGACAACCTGATTGAATTTTTACAAATAAAGAAAGACAAAACAATATATATTTTTCTTTTCGTGTCCTAGATCTCAAATCTAACGTCTCGGAGGTTGACAAGAGTGAGTAAACGTTCCTTGGGCTCTGTTGTTTAGTCACACGAGACATTTAACGCTGACACTAACGTGAAGAGATGAAAGACCACAGCGCCACTGACCCGTTACTCGCAGTGCTTGAAAAACAAAGGGGAACAAATCATTGACGTGTCACTGTCGTGTCACTGACGTGTCACTGTTACCTTTCGTGGTTGACGATCGCCTCGGCCACTGACAGGTGGCCCTTGAAAATGACCTCATCAAAGAAACAACGCCCCGAAGCGTTGTAAATGAGACCAGCTCCAGCGGTCAGTAGCATTCGGACTACGGCGGCATGTCCATTACTGGCCGAGAGATGGAGGGCCGTGTTCTGAAAAGAGAGAAACAATTTTTTTTCAAATGAACCGCGATCTTCGCTTTTTGTTCAGGCCCCACGCTGGCTATTAGACTCTACTTGGTGGTGTCATAAGAAATTAATTCATACTAGTACCGAGCGTGTTACACTGTGCTATCATTATTGTGTGTGGTAGATACAGGTTTATGTTAAATGAAATGATTGCTTGCATTATCACAGACTTTGGTCATTAACGTATCAACGACATAATGTGAAAGACGAAGGAATTTCTTCTGGGAACTACGGCCTTCAATCGGTTCGTAGATGACACTCACTTTGTGTCAGAGGCGTTGCTTAAATGGGATAATGGGGCACGAGGGTACAGAGGCACTGAAATGAGGCTTACAATGTCACTTTATATAAAAGAGAAAATTATTTTTAAAAAATAACCCGGACGGGGGGGGGGGGGGGAGATTTTAAAGTTTGCCCACAGGTGCAAAAAATATGAGCTACGCCTCTGTCAGAGAAAATCATGCCTCTTATAAGCTCATTGTTAAGTACACATTGTAGATAGCAGTTCCTGTTACAGTTTTGCAATATCTAGTAGAGAGATTTATTTTTTCCCCTTTGGTTACATTACCCCATCGAGGTTCAGGCAGTCGATAAGGACACTGTGCATGGCCAGCAGCAAGTGGACGCAGGCTGTGTGGCCATTTTCTGCCGCCAGGTGGAGCGGGGTGTTGTCTTTATTGTCGCTGGGGAGCGAAACAGTTAAGGGGCGTTATAAACATCTGGGGGGGAGGGCAAGCTACTCATTACATCGACAAAATTAACTTCATAAAAGATGTTCAAAAGTAAAGTACAGTTATACAGATATGGAAAATAACTAGCTGAGTCAGTTTGACATATTTGATGGCCCAGAGTGGCTCTGGCCATAGGTCAATTACCGGACAATGAGAGCTCCGCGCTGAATGAGGATCGTCAGGATCTTCAGGTGACCGTTCTGAGCTGCCAGGTGAAGGGCGGTCATGCCGGCCCCGTCTGCTTCGTTCTTCATGATGGACCCGTTGGGGCAGCTGAGCAGCAACCTGCAGGTGTTGATACGACCTTGACTGTGGAGTGGAGGTGTCAGAGGCAAGGTCATGGGGTTAAAACTGAGGTTATCTTGTAAACGGCTAGACTCAGAGAAAATCTGAAACTTGAAATATCTCTCCTTAACCCAACGCCACCCCCCTTACAAAAATAAAAGTTATTGAAAAATTGAGAAAGTTTATAAATAAAAGGAAAAAAAAAAAAAAGCCTTTCAGATAAGACAATATGTTATTTGTTCTGAAGTTGGTATAATGATAATAATTGAAATAATAATAAATTTATAAAAAAAAATAATGATAATGACGTTTTAGAGCTGATATAACGCGGTACATTAGCGAGCAGCTGGGCCAACTGGGCTTCACATAAAAATAGTAACAGACATGTACTTAACAATGCTTCAATGTAAAACATTTATATAAGGACAACATATATTGTGGTGCCCACAAGTCACCGTTCATCATTTAAAGAAATGTTTGATTGTTGTTTAATTTAACTGGAAAGTAAAGTTGAAGAGAAATGTTTTTAGGGAAGTCTTGAAGGCCTCAGTAGTTGGAACACTGTGAATGTGTAATGGTAGAGAATTCCATTGAAATGGGGCACGCAAAAAGAAAGACGTTTCGCTTGATGTTTTACAGCGCGTCTAAGTGTAAGGAGCAGAGAGAAAAGTGGCGTAGCTACAACTTTTTCCGCTCGGGGCGGTTTTTTAAAGGCCATCTATAAATGACGTCACGCGCCGGGGAGAAGGGGGGTGGGAAATTCACATATTTGTGACGAGGGGGAATGTTTAATAAATGTGACGTTACATAAAAAAGCGCAAATTTAAATAAAAATTCCACTTAAATATTTTATTAATGACATTTTATTTAATGACGTTTTACATGGCTTCCCGAGTGTTACGATGTTATAGTGCAGACTTATACTTAAATTATACTTAAATGACAAAAAATTGATTTGAAACATGCTCTTTTAAAAATAGAACATAGGGTTTTTATGGGGGGGGGGGGCGCAAGCTTTTTGACGTCTTATGGAAAAAGGGGTGTAAGTTTTAATATTGACGTCTGACGAGGGGTAGAGGGGTAAAATCAGCCAAAATAGCGGGATGTCATTTATAGATAGCCTCTTGATGAATTTTTATAAATTAATAAACATGAATAAATAATTGTAATTGAAGGGAAGTAAAGGTGGGAAACATCTTTCCCATTGCATGCCATGTTTATGTTAGCAGTAATAAAGGAGGCCGCATAAAATGATATACCTATAAATACACACTTATAAAAATACAAGATACTTTTTTAAAATGCCGCACAAAAGTTACTGAGGTCGCAGGTCCACCCCCCTCCATGAGAAAACTCATATTCCAAAAATAGTACCAATTAAAATGCTTTTATTTTGTATTAAAAATAATTGTTTTTTTTTTTTTTTTACAAATAAATTGTATACAAATTAGCGTGTAAACATATTTATACATTTACTTTACTAACTTTCATAGAAGAAAAATCGTGTATTATGCTATCAAAATGTCAAATTATTTGTAATATCTTGTTCTATAGTCAATATTGCTAGATTTTATGGTCTTAAATCACTCATTGTGGAACGAAGATATTATTTTAAACCAACTTCTGTTTGGAGAAGCTATTTTCACAACTAGAGACATTGATAGCAATTTTTTTTTAAAGAATTCATAGCAAAATTACAATTTTTGTGTTTGGTATATAATTTTCCCATCTATACAGTTGAATAAATTTTAATAGATAAAATGATTCCCCCGCCCCCCTCTCCCCGTTTTTTTAACGTAATGTCTAGTGTAGGTACAGCTATAAAAACCTGGATACTTTTTATTTCAATATTGGAATTTTCTTTATCAATGTCTAGGGGTGTGCCGGGTCCGTTTTTTTCAACCGGATCCGGTTCAGGATTTTCTTATGAGAAATCCGCCGGATCCGGATTATTCCGGATTTTGGCTGTTTCTATTTATATTAATTATAGTCTGTGTCTCATAAAGACAAAGAAAGCTATAAAACTATAAAAGCATATGACCCCGTGACCTATAGGCATTTTCTGATCACCGGTTTATAGTCTGTTTCAGGCATTCAAAAAAAAACCTATCGGCGCATGTCGCTTAGTGAAGTGCATGTACCTATATTACGATAGGTATTTGAAAGACGTAGCAAAGTTACCGGTTGATTAATCGGCCCACAAATTTGAGTTCGGTCTTTTAGTGACACTTTTCCTGCTAGTAAAAGGCATTTGATTACCACATTAATAGTACGGCGAGTGTGGCTCAAACCTTATTTGAACAGAAAAAACGGGGAGGGGAAACGTGTGCGCCGCAAAATATAATTATTCTGGCGAGTTGGTGATAGAAAAATAACTTTAAAAAAAAAAAAAATTCCATTTTATCATCATTGTTTACTCCGTAGCTTTATAATTTTATTATTAATTTTAAAGCGCGATTTGACTGAGCTGACCGGCATCACACACAAGAGAGGTAAACATGACGTCACAACGGACGGGGCGAGGAGTTGGTTTTTGAAACTAATGAAAAATGTCTCGCTAACTTTAACGAGCGATTGAACCGGTTCTCATATTTAGACCGGTGAACTACGAGTCCTCAAAATAAAATATTAAAAAAGACAATTAACCATCACTGTTAGCCGGTCCTAAAAAACGAGCGGTCTTAACAACCTTAGTATAAACTCCACTTCAATTTCAAGCATTCAATGTGGCAAAATATTTTGTAACAGCTGAGCGCCGCGGGCCGCGGCAAAGGGCGTTAGGTAACCAAGTGGTAACCGTCCAGCCAATCAGAGATGGCGCAATGTCCCTAAAAGTATTCATAGATAGGATAGGTCAGCACAGGCCTGCTGGCTTGACGCAATTTGATGGTCGTCTGCCGTGCTTAGTAAGGTGGCGGGCTGCCGGCCAGGCGCTTGGGAAGTATAGTTGCTTCTTATTTCTGTTACAACGTCATTGGTAATTGCGGTTAAGATGACGTCACGAATAATAATTACTCATCCCCGCACTATCATGTATGGGATTGGGCCGATTGGCCACTATTAGCGGTGCTGACTCTAGCCTCTGGTATGTTCGGAATATTAAACAAGCTCAACGCTCGAAACAATCGATTAATGTACCGTGATCGTATGGAATTCGGGAAAGAGAGTTACTTTTATTTCAGATTATGATCCGGTGAGTCACAAAATCTGGCAAATTCTGAAATACGGATTCCGGTTGTTCCGGATACATGTAAATCCGGCGGAACCGAATTTCACCGGGTAGTGCAAAATCCGGCGGAACCGGATTCCGGACCGGATTCCGGCACACCCTTATCAATGTCAAAACACATTTATTTAATGTGCAAATTTTTCATTTAGTAGGTAACATGGTATTATGTACGAATATTTCCTTGCAGGGACATGCATCTGATCAAAGCCTTCTTTTATTTTCTTTTAAATTCTATCCATTGACAAAAGCAATTCTCGTTTCACTTTTTTATAACCACGTCTACTTCATTTGACCACTCATTTCTCTTCAAAAATTGTTTTTGGCTTCTTCTTCTTCTTCGTTCTCAATATTGAATGTTGAGTTTTGCATGCCACGAGTTTTGCGCCATTTGGCCCGTGGTCTCCGACTTCAGCCTGCTGTATTTTCTGGATTTGCTTCCATAGCCTTTGGTCGGCCAAGACCATCTGCAAGGCAGCAGTTGTTTTTTGGCAAGTGATGCAGCGTTCACACGCCACGGCTCAGGGTTCCACGCATTACCCCGCCGCTTTTCGCATTTGGAGATGGGTGAGCCTCGGGGACGCCCTGGGCCCCGGGAACAGGTCCCTGGCTTCTCATGGATTCGAACTCGTGTCCATCGGAATGACAGTCGAGCGCGCTTGCCACTCGACCACCGCGGCCCCCTGTTTTTGGCTGATATAACAGAGTTTTGGATTAATATATCGTTTTGTTTCATGAAATGGATTTGCATTAATTAAAATTATTTTTAAAAAAAATATCATAATTTAAAAATATTTTTTAACGAGTTTGCGTTAGTTATAAAAACCAATTTGTAATTAAACAAATGTTGTGCGACCCGTTAATGAAGACTCGAATTTTGAACATTTTTGTTTCACCTTAGTTTAAACCTTAAAAAAATTAAAGGACGGTTGTCGGAAATGGCTGTACTTTTCAACTGCCCACAAATACCGCCCTCAAAATGTGTGCCATCCGGGGCGGACCGCCCCTCTAGCTACGCCACATAGAGAGAATACGTGTGTCTGCAGAAGAGCATAACTGACGAGTGGGGGAGTAGACAGAGTACAGTTCAGTAAGATAGGAAAGGCATGAGTCATAATAGAAGCTGTAACAGAGAATGGACAGTCAGCACTTAATCCATTCTTGTAGAGGAAGCCAATGAGGTATCTTCCTTGTGATCTATAAGAAACCATTTTTAATATTTATTTACATTTATTATTTACATTTTGATTCAAAACAAAAATATCGATGTTAGGAGTGGTTGTTGTCCTCTATCGCCCCCCCCCCCACACCTAACGTGATGTTAAAAACACATGAACACCCAAATATCAATAGTTTTAAACCTTTTTTTTTTACAGCCTGAATTTCGTATAAGACAAACGAGTTAATCTTTCGACATCATATCCTCCATCATTTCATATCCCGCCACCCCACCTCCCACAGAGTGTACAACACAACGGATCCCGATACCTGGCTGCCAGGTGAAACGCTGTCTGCCTGTTCTTGTCTTTGATGGTCGGGGACGCGCCCAGCTTCAGCATCCTATCCACAGCCGGCACGTAGCCTTCCTTGGCCGCCAGGTGGAGCGGTGTGTTGCCGTGGCAATCCTTTTCGTTCGTCCGTTCCCGCATGTTGTCGAAGTTCTGGGTTGTAATTAAGCATTTTGTGAATTCAACAAAGAAAAGCCTGAAAAGAAGTGAATCTCCCGCCGCGGTCCTATGCATACGTCAACGGGTTCTGTCAATAACACTTTGGTCAATGTTTATTCCATGATGTATGTTAATGACATTTTTTTTAAAGATCAGGTCATCATATTTATCATGCTTTCTGTTATATTTATTTTTGAGATTTTGGGCAGTAATTACTTTTTTTTTGCATCTCAAGCTTAGTTTTTGAGATACGTGTCAATGATGGTATTAAAGTGATTATTAGGGTTAACTTTGAAACGTCAATTTTTAGTTATTTTAGTTAATTTGACAATGTTTATTTACTAAGTTGTACCCTTGGAGGGAAAGTAAAGTGGGTCAGAAATTTTGTTTTCTGTCCTGATTTCCTGTCCATCATGTCGTACTTATTTAATGATCTTCTTTTGCTAAAAAGACGTCTAAAATGATCTTCAGAACCCAAACAAGAAGAATAACACATACTTAATGGCAGTTCATTACGCCGTCTTATTATTATTATTACGCACATAAACTGCATAATTAATGATAAAGGCGCACCTACATCTTAAAAACATCGGACACTGTACGTTAAAAAAAATTAAGTTATACATTTTTATTACATGGTCCTGTCTGAAAAATGGTTATCATTGGATAACCCCCCTTATTACTTACAGTCTTAATACCTTTTTTTAAACTAACACCCCACCCACCCCAAAATAAATAAATAAATAAAATAAAAAAGAACAACA
>MUZC01000082.1:703853-747431 GCA_002072015.1 Radix auricularia | reverse complement strand
GGGGGGGGGGCTAGTTTTTTTAAGACGCTATTTTTTGTGACATCATATTTGTTTATTTTTAGAGTGTCTAGGTTTATTTATTTCCGATCTAGGTTTTTTTTACCCCTAGACAACAAGATTTAAGGAATTTAATGCATGTCAAAATTTTTTGTCTAATTTGGGATTTTTTTTTGGACCTGCCTTGGAAAAGTTGGCATCTTAAGTTCGCAACACTGCTACAAAATAGGATATTTATATATTGAAATAAAACACTGGGCTTGAGTTGTTTTTTTTTTTATCTACCTATTTAGACCTGCAATTTTATATCAGAATTGTTAGTCGGTGACAAGAAGGTTCTATAGATGTCTTTGTAATTCAACAATACGAGTTTTAACGAATTCTTGACACGTGGATACTTGCAAATAAAAGTAGGCCGAAACAATACGCCTGTATTTGCTGTTACAATAATATTATCTTCTCTTTTATAATGCGCATATGTTAAGCGAAATAAAAAACAACAGTAACAACACCAAATTACCAACCGAAAAAAATACTAAAGACTACAACAAAAACTCGATAGACAGCAAATGTACGCAAAAGTAGACCAAAGAAGACGTGTTTTTGGCATGGGATTTGGGCTTATATTTTCATAGTATTGGTGTATTCAGCATTTTTCAAATCATTTGTGGAAGCGAGGCCTGAATTTTAGAGCGTTACTGTCTTGTTTTTGTTTAAAAGAGAAAACTACAAATGCAAACATTAGTAGAAAACAGGGTTTGAACCATCTACGGCACGCGGGCTGTATATGGCCCGCTGACACTTTCCTGTGACCCTGCAGAAAACTTACAATATTTGTGTTTTCTCTCATATTTCATTATTTTCTTTTTTGATATTTTTTGCGTCCACAATTTGAATATAGTAACATTTTAAAATAAATGGCATTGCTCTTGACATTCTTAATTTAATTATTCAATTCCAACCGTGACACTCAGAGACATTTAATATTAAAATATCTATAGGCATGTATATTATCCTTAAACATGTTTGCCGCCACATATATTGACCCTGACCTTCACGAATAATGGTCTCCAAAGCGTTTGAAGCCCCCGACTTGCAGGCGATATGGACAGGGTATGCCCCGGTGCTGGATCGTATGGTAAGACTGCCACCGTACCGTAACTGCAGGAATAATAAGCCAACAATTAAAAGAGTTGTGAAATGGAAAAAAAGAGAGACGTTTGACGTTTTAATCAAAGAGGGTATTTGCTCAAGGCACCATATGTTGTTACATTCTTACGATGAAAATAGTGAATTTAAGAAATAAAAGTCAAATAACTGAAATAAATTCTTGTAGTTAAGCAGATTAGATTTTAGATTATCGTTGTGCTGTATTTCCAAGTTATTTAATCCAATATGCATTGTAACTATCTTACTCTTTGTTCTTCAATCCTTAAGCTTTAATCATTTAAACTAATGGTGTTAATCTTGTCAGTTTTGAATATTCTCCAGTAATCAATCTGGCGTTTAATGCGCTTTAAGACGTTAATATGGCATATACTTTTCTAAGTTTAACAAGTCTTGATTTTACGTGATTTCAAATTTTACTGGAAAATTTATAAAAGATTGAAGGAAATGGAGAAAAAAATTAGATCCTCAAAAAATTAAAATTGTTTCAAAACCGTGTACAGGAATCTCCGTTGTTTTCGACATGCATACGAAAATCGATTTGTAATTCCGGAAAGTTGTTGGACTACTTTGCTATTACTTTTCTTCCTTTTTTAAAAAAACAAACAAAAACAACTTCAATTGCTTAAAAGTTAGTCAAAAATTGCATTGAAAGCATAAACCCGGAACTCACCAGGAGTGATATGCCCTTGGCGTTGTCTGCGGCTGCGGCAAAGTGGAGAGCACTGAAACCGCCTTCTCCTCGGACGTTGGGGTTGATCCCCCTGTCAAGAAGTATCTGGTGGATAGTAAGAAGGTCAATTTTGAAATCTGTGTTCGCAAGAGAAGCTCGAGGTTGTACATGTAAGCCAGTATCTTGTGTCAAACCTGTCTGTCATTAACTGAGCCACTAACAAAAGAAACTAGATAACATTTTGACAATGTCTTTTTTTAAGTCGTGAAAATTTACACGCAATATATGTTCGTAGCACATTAGTTCCTACACAAATCATTAGCTGCCTATCAAACTCTCTTTTAAAAAATCCACCCGCCATACAATACAATGCAAAATTCAGCATACAGTCTTCCATAGAATACAGGTCGGCCATAACAAGCACATCAGCCATGACACAAACACCAGCCATTACACAATGCTTTTTTTTCTTGTTTTTTTTTTTATAAAACACCAAGCAAAATTGAGATGTTTGGAAATGCAGCCGGTACACAAACGGACAAAAAAGTAATTTTCTATATTTATAATCAATTTAATCAGTTTTACATTCGTTATTTTTCAAACATTAAAATTATTTGATTTTCCTTATTTTTTGTGCATCTTAATTTTAAGAAAAGTACTATCTTCAAATGAAATAGAATAAACAAAATTCGACAATCAATTGGATTCCATAGATGGGCGGAGCTGTTTGAATAAACTGAACTTCAGTGACCTTGACTTGTTATAATTAATAGTTTCAAAAACGATCTTTCTTCAGTTCTAAATTTAATATTTTAAGAAACAAGAGCTTCATTATGAAACAAACAGTGTTTAAAAGTCCCGTTGCGTGTTTTCTGTTTCACAAGAGGAACTAAACTCTCGGCGGACCATATTTCTGTACAAACCCTTTGATATTACACAGGAATTGCATGATTAACTAAAGCCAAAGTGTTTCATCTATTTTCTTAATGTATCAAACACATTTTGAATTGTGTTTGGTCATTGAAGCGCCTTGCAACACTTAAATTGCCCATTTATTTGTTTTCATTCAAGGATCAAATGAAATCAAGGAGCTATCCTTTTCCATCAACATACATCAGTAGACTCACGAATTGGAAGTGTAAAAACGACGAAGATATAGATTATTATTATTATTTCTAAACACTCTTTACTAATTATTTTAAAAGAAGTTTTCTTTTTTTAAAAAGAGAGAACTGTGTTGTAAAACAAAACATTCCGAGGCCATAGTAATTATAATAATTTAAGTGTACACTTTTTTTAAAGGTACATTTTCATCAGGTGCAGAACGATACGCGAAACGGTAAGAAAGTACCTGTATTATGCTTACAGGATATAAAGAAGAAATTAAAATCAAGAAAATAAGAAACCCTTATATTACAAAATAAACCATTGTAAAGTATCCATAATAAAAAAATTACATTATCAATATTATTTACCTTTTATGATATTTCAATGATTTTTGCTGCAAACTTGGCTGACGCGTGACGCGAAATAGTGTTCTGGTCAAACCGCTTGAACCAAACTACCTGTAAGTCCTGTACTGTTACCTGATGTACTTCCAACCCTATCCTATTACCCGACACTGTACCCCTATGGTACTGTTAATTGATGTACTTCCAACCCTATCATGCTACCCAACTCTATACCCCTATGGTACTGTTACCTGATGTACTTCCAACCCTATCATCTTACCCAACTCTGTACCCCTATGGTACTGTTAATTGATGTACTTCCAACCATATCCTATTACCCAACTCTGTACCCCTATGGTACTGTTAATTGATGTACTTCCAACCCTATCATCTTACCCAACTCTGTACCCCTATGGTACTGTTACCTGATGTACTTCCAACCCTATCCTATTACCCAACTCTGTACCCCTATGGTACTGTTAATTGATGTACTTCCAACCATATCCTATTACCCAACTCTGTACCCCTATGGTACTGTTAATTGATGTACTTCCAACCCTATCATCTTACCCAACTCTATACCCCAATAGTACTGTTAATTGATGTACTTCCAACCCTATCCTATTACCCGACACTGTACCCCTATGGTAATGTTACCTGATGTACTTCCAAGCCTATCATCTTACCCAACTCTATACCCCTATAGTACTGTTAATTGATGTACTTCCAACCCTATCCTTTTACCCGACACTGTACCCCTATGGTACTGTTAACTGATGTACTTCCAACCCTATCATCTTACCCAACTCTATACCCCTATAGTACTGTTAATTGATGTACTTCCAACCCTATCATGTTACCCAACTCTATACCCCTATAGTACTGTTAACTGAGGTACTTCCAACCCTATCATGTTACCCAACTTTATACCCCTATAGTACTGTTAACTGAGGTACTTCCAACCCTATCCTATTACCCAACTCTGTACCACTATGGTACTGTTACTGGATGTACTTCCAACCCTATCCTATTACCCAACTCTATACCCTTATGGTACTGTTAACTGATGTACTTCCAACCCTATCCTATTATCCGACACTGTACCCTTATGGTACTGTTACTGGATGTACTTCCAACCCTATCCTATTACCCAACTCTCTACCCCTTTTGTACTGATACCTGAAGAACGCGTGTGTTTTCCTGTTCAGCCGCCAAGTGGATGGGCATCATCTCAGAGTCGTCCGTGATGTCCGTGCTGGCGTTGAGGTCTAACAACAAGGAGACCATTTCCGGGTGGCCCGAGGCGATGGCCAGGTGCAGGGGTGTCTTTTTTTGATTGTTAAGGGCGTCTACTTCAAGGGCTCCTAACGGTACGGGTAAAAATTAAAGAATGAACAATTCCCTTTTTTAAATTTGACCATATTTAAATTGTCGATAATATAAATTTAAAAAAAAAAGTCTTTCTGTAGCGTTTCAAAATTGTAAAAACAACTACGACACATTATCAGTAACACCAACAGACTTAACAAAATACATAAACAAAACAAAGTCCTCGCTGACTTAACAAACGATGACAAACAGACTTCACTCACAGCGCAGTCGTTTTTTTGGCTGAACAGATAGTTGTGTTTTTTTAATTTTTGCACATAATATTTCACAGGTCTAGCCAAAATTGTATCACAAAATTTCAAAGACCAAACAGAATCTTATCTCTCCATATTGAACAGATTTAACAAACAGTCACATCATCGTAGATTTCTGAACAACGTGCAAGTAGTTGAACTCGCTTCCCATACCTACCGAAGAGGGACGAGACAATGAGCTTGACTATTTCAGTCTGACCGCTCAAGACCGCTGTGTGGATTAAATGGTTGCCAAGCTTGTTGACTGAGGTGACGCATGCCGGCTTGGCGGCAAGGACTTCCGCTAAACTGTCTCTGCGTCCATTCGTCACCATCTAGAGCCACAGATAGGGAGCGAGAGAGACGGAGTGAATTAGACGCGAGAGGGAATAAGAGAAGAGAAAGCGATAAGGAGAGGGAGAGAGAATAAGGGACAGGGAGTGAGAGGGAGGGAGATAATTAGCACATCAACGAGGTATAAACTAGGAGGGGAGTGAGATGATTATCTTATCTGTTACAGACGCTCTTTCTATTCAGAAGATTACCGCGTCATATGCATATATATGGTTTAATGTCTGGTCATGAATTCTTGTTGGAGTTTTAAATGTTGATAAGGTGATTGTTTTCCTGGCTTCATCAGGCAGCCCATTCCACGCCCGAATTTCGGACGGGAAGAACAAAAATTTGTATACGTTTGTTCTTGCATATGGAATAAGAAAGGTGTTTTTATCCTTATGTCTATCTAGGAGATAGTTGGAGTCAGGACGCGAGAGCCAATCAGAGAAGAGAGAGTTAGGGAATAGGAACTGAGGGTGAGAAAGAACACATTTTAAAAAAAAGAAAAAGTGACAACTAGAGGAGACAGGACTGTACTGTAATGAGTTTACCCATATCAACATGCAGTGATATACGAAAATCTTATATGTATTTATTGTTTATTTATTTATGTATACTGACTTGCTGTATCTCTCAAACACGAATACACATTATCTCCAGTAAAGTAATCATATATGAAATTACACTACTTTTAAAACTAAACAATTGCTTTGTTTTGAAGTATAATAGACTAAAATATTATCTCCTCATTGATTGTCACATTAAAAAAAACAACTTACCTCAGTCAAGTCATCCAGCTCCATGATGAGGTCAAAGGTGGTTAAGTTGACCAATCACCAAAAACTGAAAATTTGAAATCCAATCAAAAGGACTGTCCAAAGATGCATCAGGAAAAAATAGAAAAAATCAACTATAGCTAAAAATAACTTACTAAGGTTAGAAAGAGAGTATAAATTCAGTAATAAATTTTACGTTAATCCAAGTTTTAACGCCCATCACCCTGGTAGTTAAAGAAACAATTCGCGTTGAAGAAGCTGGTGGAACCACTAGAAAAAACTACTTTCTCTTGTCCGCTCTACCAATAGCATTTGAGTTTCTAGTTTACAAAACTGTGTTAAGATGTGAAAAAACAGAGAGCGAAACGTTTGATTTTAGAAAATTTGTTTAGTGTAACATTATTCTCAAGCAGATTCACGGGACAGTCATAGAGAGCTGAACACATTAAAATGGTCGCCATTTTTATTCCACTCCACTACATTTCTTGTACTGTTTTGTGCTTGAGTTTGCCTAACTGCACGTAGTGAAAGACAATAATGCCGGCTGCTTTTTATACCTCAGAGTAGAGGCTTCTTCTTACCGACGATAACTTCGAACACGCGCACTATAAGACAATGTAGTGGCTCAGGGCTAAACACAATTATACTACAGTAAACACCGGACTACAAACAACTAAATCTAGCCACGAAACTAGCCAAAAAGATTGGAGAAGACTAGATTTATAGAATTTATAGTATAGTAGACACTAGACTTAGACAGAGTCAGAGACACTTAGGTGACACTACTTGCTTAATTGTTTAGACAAGATAAATATGTAATGATTGAATTGATTTAACAATATGAAGCGTCAACAAATGTCAATCGTTTACCCTAGTCCCTAAATGTGTGAAACATATTTCAGCCTGTATTTTCCCAAATAAATCATTGCTGGTTTAACTGAAACAACAATCATATTTCACTTAAGTTGAAATATTATGAAACATTATAAACACACAATGTTTGTTTCGTGGAAGATTCTAAACAACAAAAAAACAAAATTACTTCCGTTTTTTTAAAAAATACTGGTGTGTAAATGAATGGTGCGTATTTTTTGTTTGAAGGTGCACATTATTTTGGAAGAAGTGCTTTTTAGGCGCAAGGTAGGTCACTGAAAATGATTAAATGGTGGTGTGGAAATAGTGTCAAGATCAGAGGCATCGCTAGGGTTGGTGTCGCCCGAGGCGGTAGCTCTTGGTGTCACCCTTTCACGACTAAAGGGGCTGTCCATAAATGACGTCACGAGGCTGCCAGTTTTTTTTACTCCACCCTCTCCCAGCGTCATATTTTGTCACAAAAACTTAGACCCCCAACCATTTATTCCGATATGACGCCATGAAAGCTTTGACGAATCCCCCCCCCCCCCCAAAGCCGTATCTAAATATATGTATTTAGGTTAAGTCTGCACTCTAATATCGTAATACTCATGAAGCCATTGAATACGTCATTAAATAAATGGTTAAGAATAAAATAATTAAGTGGAAATTTTATTTAAAGTTGCAGATATTTATTGTGACGTCACATTTTTTAAACACCCCCCCTCGTCACGCATGGTCACGGATGCGTGACCCCCTGCCCATATAGCGAATTAAAAAGAGGAAGGCCGAACGGGCTAAAGCCAGGACCCCCAATGATTTAAGGTCCCCCAAACTTATATAGTGTATAATAAAGATGGGCAAATGTTTAAATTAAACCACGAAAAAGCCTTGGACAGTCATACGGCAATGCTGCAAATATGAGTAGGAAGTATAACGGAATACAGATTATTCTTCGTGAGAAGTTAAGTATTGCTCTTTATCTGCCGTGCACAGCTCATTTCCTTAATTTGGTTGAGATTTGTTTTGTCTTTTGCAAAATCTTTATACCTGGGTTGTTGCAACTACCCATTGTTGACAGGTAGGTACTTAAAACACATGAGATTGATACCTGTTAACAGAGCCTTGTGTGACGCCAGATGGTCTGACCAACATGATGCTGTAAGGTCTGTTAATAACTCATACCATGAGAATATGGAGGCACTGAAAGAATTACCAACTAACAAATATCAGCCACGGGACTGTCGACTTGAAGCAGAAGGATTTCGGAAGGTACTTGAATGACTGAAAAACGCTATTTTACTTGAAATTTGGAAAACAATTTTAAAAAGATTTCAGAAAACGAATCTATCCCTTCAAGAGCCGAGAATATCTTTGAATTCAGCCATGCTTTTGAAGTCTCTCATTGAGTATTTTAAAAGAAAGCATTTTTAATTGGATTCCTATGAAGACAAAGGAAAGGACAAGTCCGTGGAAAAAAAGAGTATAAACAATCTTCAATACTATGAGAAAAGAGAAAGTGTCAGTTTGATAATGGGACATAGCCAAAATAGTATACTCCCTGAAACAAACTTTCTTAAGCCCTACAACATCGGTTAGGCGCTTATAAAAGACATCCATAAGAAATTTGGTTTTCTTACAAACCTAACTGAGCCTAGCAGTGACGCCACCCGATGGGCAACAGCCAAGTTAATGGAAGAACATTCAAGTGATTTTGAAGACTGCTTGCTTTCAAAATTAGTCAAATTTTCAGAACTCTTTAAAAAAGTTATTTTCAAGCCCCAGGCTCAGGGTAAGGGTAGCACAATGCGAAACTCAAAACACGTGCACAGAGCTAACAAGGTTGCTGCTTTTGAATGAGATAAATTTTACACAGTACTTTACAATGTACCTAATGTACACATCGCAGCTATCTCTCAATGATGACACCAAACATCAGCAGAGAGCGATTCTCTCAAAAGTTGAAAAAAAAAATAAAAATTAGTTAGAATTTGCATGGGTCAACAAAGACTGAATATGCTCTTTCTAATTATGAGCATTGAAAAGGAACTTGTTAGCTTACCGCTTTACTGACTTGGAAAAGACGTAAACAAGGTAAGGGTTAGCCTGACCGGACGTAACAAAACAGCGAACGTTTCGGCAAAGAGCCTTTTTCAACGAACATACAATACACAAATAAAACGAAAATAAAAATAAAAAATAAAATGAAGAAACTTAGCTGCGGTGAAATCGAAAGTATCCACACAAAAAATATGTAACATTAATATCGCCATGACAATTTTTGCGTAACTTATATTACTTTTCAGGTTTCATAAAGTTATTGTAAGGTAACTTATGAAAAAGTGACAACTGAAGTAACTAGTAAAACGAGATCAGATGCTGGAATTTTACTCAGTTCAATGCAGTCTTTTTCTTTTCTGTGTTATCTCAATTTATGTGAACTCGTATCTGTTTTAAATTAATGCAAACATATTTCATGGAACAAAGATATTTTTATTGTACTAATACAGAACTCTATTACAGAGAGTTGGAGATATCAATTGAGCACCGGGTTATAAGGAGAAAAATATGAATGGGGAAAATTCAGTAGACGTGGTTCTATTTTTCGAGCAAGAAGTACAATGAGAAGTGTTTTTATCCATAGATGTGATTATAAAAGAAAATAAAAGAACGCGCTGATGAGTTACGTGTCCTTGCAAAGAAATATTCGTGTATAATACCATATAACCTCCTAAATGAAAAATTTGAATAAAAACAAATTTTTAAATTTACAATGAAGAGAATTTTTCGATATTAAAAGAGAAAGGATCCAGGTTTTCATGGCATTCCACAGGGCGGTCTTAGCATTTGCGGGGCGCTATGCAGCTTAGTATGCGAAAAGGATTGCGCGGGGCCCAGTTCGGGTAGGGATAATGTATTAATGAGGATTATTAGTAAAAATTAACATAGGTGGGACCTATGAAAGCGCGGGCCCACTCCGACTGCATAGGTTGCAGTAGCCCAAACCAGCCCCGGCTGTACCCACACTACAAGAAGAGGCATTATGTTAAAAGGGGGGGGGGAGTGGGGGAAATCCCCTTTGATCTATTAAAATATATTCAACAGAATAGATTGGAAAATTCTTTACCCAAAATTAATATTTGGCTAATAATTTTTTCAACAATTGATATCAATGTACCTAGTTGAAGAATAAATTTTATTCACTCCACAATAAGTTATTTAAGACTACAAAATCTTGCAATATTGTCCATAGAGTAAGATATTACAAATAATTTAAATTTGATAACATAATACACGATTTTTCTACTATGGAAGCTAGGTAAGTAAGTAAATGTATAAATAATAAGAAATGTGTTTACTCACTGATGTATACAATGTCTTTGTTTATTCAAAATAAAAAAAAAAACCAAAAAAACAACAACAACAAAAAAAAAAACAACAACAAACAAACAAAAAACAGCAACATCTATTTAAAAATAAAAGCATGTTAATTTTAAATGTTTTGGGGCATGCATTTGGAATATGTTTTGTCTCATTCGAGGGTTGGGGGGACCTACGACCACAATAACTTTCTTGTGGCCTTCAAAACAATTATCTTGTATTTTTATAAATGTGTATTTATAGGTAAATCATCTCATGAGAGACCCCTTTTATTTAATACTTACATAAATAAGGCAAGCTGTGGTAAAATTCTCCCCCACCTCATACAATGTGCATTGTTTCAATTACAATTATTTATTCATGTTTATTAAATTATAAAAATGAACATATGACTTAAGGGGCCGTCCATAAATGACGTCATGTGATTTTGGCTGATTTTTTACCCACACCCCCTCGTCACACGGAGTTACGAAACGAAAACTTAGACCCCTTCCTCAATGTGACGTCACAAAGACCCCTCCCCTCCCTGCATAAAAGCCGTATTTTCTTTTTGAAATGTGCATGTTTTAAATCATTTTTTTTTTGGGGGGGGGGGGGGGNTTTTTTAGTGTAATGCTGCACTCACTCTAATATCGTAATACGCGTGAAACCACGTAAAACATCATTAAATAAAGTGTTGGTAATTATATATTTAAGTGGAAATTTTATTTAAAGTTGCGCGTTTTTGATGACGCCACATGTGTGACTCTCCTCTCCCCCCCCCCCGGTGCGTGACGTCATTTATGGGTGTCTCCTAAAAGGGCGGCATATTGGAGTCCGCTCGGGCGGCAAAAGCTCTAGCTACGCCACTGGCTATGGTATTTAAAAATATGAAACATCTTGATTATTGTGTAATTTTAATACCACGTGTCACATTTTTATTAAATTATTACAAGTTCATTATTTTCTCTGGTCTATAAACCACGGTTTATTCTTTTCGAAAAATGACGTGCCGGTTACGACGTGATTTAAAATGTAATTCATTGGCAGACATATTGCAAAATAATTGCAAAAAGATTACAAGAGTGCCTCTTTCGTTTCTTTACAATCGTTTCCAGCATACGTTCTACCATCCACTCTTTGGTTCTACATGTATAGGCTATTAACCAGGACGAGACATGTTCAGGACCGAAAAGCGGGGCCCACCTAAGCGCGGGGCCTGGGGCAGTCGCCCCAGTTGCCACCCCCAAACGCCGCTCCTGGATTTGTCTATGCTGTCATTGTGTAAAAGACCAAATGGCTTAAAACAGAAGACACTGCCTCTTTCATGTCCAGCCTTTTTTTTTAAAGATCTCTCAGCTGCGACTGTTTCTTTTTTTCCTCCTCATTCGTTTTAATGTTTTTTTTTGGTGTTGGGACTATTTTATTATTGCAAATTTACTGATATTTTTAATAATTATTTTCGCGTATTAAGTATTTCATTGTATTTCTTAATTTTTTTTCTAGATGAAAAAATGTTTATTCTTTTTTTTCTGACATAAAATCAAACTAAGTAAAAATTTTAGACTTTGGTGTGAACCCTCTGATGGTTTCCCGCTAAGGGGGGGGGTCTCGCCCCCCCCCCCCTAAACCTTGTCAGAATGATGGACATCAGATCAACCTACACGAAGTCTATAAAAGATGGATCTCGTTGAAAGCCCCTTCTATAATATAATTTGTTGACTTTACTGACCACATTAATGGAAAGAACTAACTGACAACTTATTTTTAGGTGTGTGATGTCGAAAAATAGGAAAAAAACCTCATGGTAGTTCCCCAAGTCAACCTACTTTCTATTATACTAATGTTATTGTCATTGTTGTATTATTGACATTTCATTTGAGGAGTACGCAGAAATTACACGGTTTGGGTTAAATATTATTTGTGTACTTCTTTTGTTAGGTCAAAGCTTTCTCCGTTTGTAAAACAATTTAATTTATTTGCTGTAGAATCTAAATGCGTAGAGTTTTTATTCGTGATATCTTCGAATAAATGTTATAATTTCATCAAGTGCTTTGGGTCAATGATGTAGGCCACATGTGAACTTAACCCACTGACTATAACATTGCAGACTCACAAAGTTATTACACATTTATGTATTTAGTAAACAATAAACAAAGAAGTATGTATTCTTAAAAATGTATTGAGATAATAAGCATAAATATTTATTTACCCCCCCACCCCCCACAGTTTTTGATAAATTATACAGTATTAAAGTTAAGTACATACATTAAATAAAATGCTTCGAAATCTTTATATAACATGTTATTTCAAGAAAAATTACATGTACTTATTTAAAAGAAATATTAATTTTCTATATTTATACATTGAGAAAAACTCAAAAAGATATAAAAACTGCTTATAATTTACAATGTAAAAAAAAGGTACAGATGAACAGGCATGCTTTTAAATTGATATATTTAAATATTTAACGTGCAGCATTCAAATAGTTAAAAAAAAATCATAGAATTAAAACATCAAGTAAAAAATCGAATAATCACTTTCTTGTACATTAATATCTTTAAAAATGATTATGCGTAACGAATCATAAATATTTCTTTAAAAATAGCACCGACTTCTTCCTTTTTATAAAAGCTTGTAATTTAATAGTGCTAATTTGTCTCGTGGTATGCACACTATGTTAAACATATTTTTATAACCCTTTTCCCGTGATCAAATCGAGCTGAAATTTAGTAGGCAGATTCTAATTCTTTATAAAAAAAATTTAAAATTATTTTTATTTTTACCATAGATCTAAATCTTTTGCAAACATTGTTTTTGACTATAGATCTAAATCTTTTATATACGATACATAACTAAAAGAATGTTCATTACAATACGCAGCGCAAGACAATCCAAAATTACAAAATTTTTATTTATGTCTCTTAAAACAAGTTTAATATAATGCCCACCGATCGGGAATATATTTATTAAAAAAAATGTCAATATAATACTCACCTTATTGCGCGAAAGGAAAGGTTGATCAATAAAATACGCACCACGGCACTCTAACACAACAATTAACATGCTACATAGAAATAAATAAAGATAATCTTAAAAAATCATTAATTTAATTACGGTACATTCGAACGATCTGAAATTTTGATACAACACTTTTATCAAAGCCACGAGTCTGCCTGCAAAACTTTAGCTCGCCAGCATACGGGAAGTGGGTTAAAAATCGCTCCAAAATTTTTTTTTCGGCATGCAAGCAAGCACGCAAGGAGACACCACAAATTAATATAAAGGATTTAAAAACCACATTAATTGCATTAACTCAAAAATGCTCCATAAATTACTGTAAAATTAATAATAACATACTTTAATCTCCATGACATAAATTATTTCTATAAACGAATGCTGCCCAGAACAACATCAAATATGAATAAAATAACGAATCTTGTATTGATACAATCCACAACTTCAAATAAAACCCCTCACCAATTTCAATACACCAGAATATTCATAAAAGACAAGCTTACATCATTAGGCAAATCATAAAAATAAAACCTAAAAACACGAGAGAATATAATGAGAAAGAATTAATTAGCTCTAATACATAAGTCAATTCAGTCTAACTTGGCAAAACAACTCAATTACAATATAATACAAACCTCAGATAGACATAGCAATAAAACAGGCAGACACAGGACTAATGAAACAACTTTAAAAAAAAACTTTTTACAGGGGGCTATATCTTATCTTAGATATACAGACGCTCCTTCTATGCAGAAGATAATTGCGTCCACAGACCATGAGAGATGATCTGTTGGCAAGTGATGCACCGGTCACAGGCCACGGCTATAGGGGTTCCAGCCGCCTAACTATTGTCTAGTTAGGTACCCATTCAGAGCTGGGTGACTTGGGGACTCCTCAGGCCCCGGGAACAAATCCTCCCCTTCGCGTGGATTCGAACTCGTGACCATCGGTATGACAGTCGAGCGCGCTACCTCTCGACCACCACGTCCCATTAAGCACTCCTTAATTAAGAACCCTCATTTCAATTCCAGTGTCCCTAGCGCCTTGTTTGAAGTTTAGCCATTTTGTATACAAAGCTGGAACAGTATAAATCATAGGATTTATAGCTGAATTTAAGGGAATAACAATGACGACTACCCAGGCAAATGTCTCCTGTGTAACCTCATGCCCTGATAGTGACATCAACCATATAATGGTCATTGGTAGCCAACACAGGAAAGTGGCCAGAGCCACCAAGATGAGCTGTCGAACAACTGTTATATTCTCAAGTCTACGCTGACAGCCATGAACAGTAACGGTTTTATTTCTGAAAAGTGAGAAGAAAATGACTACCTGTCCACTCGAAATTAAAAGAAAAAGGAAAAAATTAAGGACGATGAATACGCCCACTGAATACAGTAAGCCTTTTCTTTGATCATTGGCCACAGGCAAGCCGAAGCAAATTGAATTGGAGGAATAGACTTTCCATTCTGGGTAGAACTCTGGAATGTAGCTTAAGAAAAAACTAAAAATCCACACAGCTACAACTGCTAATATTATAGCCGGCTTTGTAAACTTGTGATTGCCATACGGGAAGCGTATCACAATCAGCCTATTGAGAGTGATGAGAAGCACAAAGAATATGGAAGACTCCGTGGACAACGTTGATAAAATGCCAGCAGCAGAGCACAAGGCGCTGCTTCGCCATGTCTGTTCATGACGCACATAGTTGTCTCTGTAAATGACGTCCATGGAAGCAATTATTGACAGATAGAAGCCCATGAGGAGGTCTCCCATGGCGAGGTTCGCTACAAAGAACCCGTAACCCGTTTTTAAGACACCTTTAAAGTTAAAACCTATTCTGTAGATAACGACGATGAGATTACCGACAAGTGAGACTATTGCCACGGACCACAGAAGTGTGCGCTTGAAATCGTCGGCAATGAGATCACTACAGGAGGAGATCTTGTCTGGCGTAAAATGACAGATATGGCTCGGGAGATTGGGCCCTACCACTTGCGGACAGCAAAATTTAAAGTTATCGGTGAAAAAGCCGGACGAGATAGTTATATCTTTTAAAAAGAAAAAGAAAGAGTTCTCCTCCAACGAAGTGTTGCGAATATCTAAAAAGTCGAGTTTCTGGATGCTCCCTAAATGAGTTATCTTGGCGCCACGCAAATTTAAGTTTCTTAATGATTGCTCCAACAGTTGATGTATTATTAAAACCGAAATCTCTGTGAATGACAAATCCAGAGTGTGCAACTTCATTGACATGAGATGTATAGCGTTTATCTTAGTGAGTCTGACATTATGTGCGAGACTTAGGAACCGCAGGTTTGGAAGATGCTGCAGGAGGCCGTCTTCATTTATCTCATGAATTCTATTATGACTGAGATTTAATGCAAACATGGAGTTAAAATTGATGTTTGAAACAAAGAGTTTGTCTATGTCAGCAATATTACAGAATGAAACATCGAGAGATAATAGATTAGGTAAAGCTGAAGGTGTAGTAATGTTGCTAAGGTCAAGGTTGGCAAGATTTAGAAATTTTGTTCTCATATCGAAGACGTTCAAAGATGTCATCTTAGGACGTTCAGTCTTTTTAACAATAACTGCCCCGCGGAAACATTGAAACCCTCTGGGGCACGTTACGTTACAACTTAACTCATCCTCCCCCAACGGGCATTGAGCGATCCCGTCACAGACATGTGCAGGGTGGGCCACAATGTTAGTGTATCTACAGTTCAAGTAACCAGGCAGCTCATTATACGACGTCTCATGCTCGTCCTCTCCAAACTGACAGTCTATAACTCGGTCGTTGACGAGATAGACCGGGATACAGAAGGAGTCCGGGCATTTGACAAAACCTTGGGGGCATTGAAAGTTTTCACAGCCTTTCAAGTGCGCATTGTCGGAACAACCGATAGAGTTTCTACTTCGGCCTCTTAAGAAAATACACCTGGGCGCCCACCGCTGACCAACAGATGACCCGTCTTTTCCCGCCCCACATTTAACGATGTCGTGACTTTCTTCACCTGCGAACAAAACTTGGGATTTATTTAAGTAACCGCGACCGTTGCTTGTCGTAGTCAACGGACACACGTCATCGTCACGTGCCAGCCAATGTCGGGGGACGCACGTACCATCTGCACATTTGATATCTAAACATTCCAAATATTCTGTTTCCTTTCCATCAGCAGGTGAAATATCAGCACCTTTGCACATGTCTCCTGAAAAATGCCATTGTTTGATTGGGTAGTTTCCAATAACGTTTGGATTCGTACTAAGATATAACTCGAGTTGCTGACGAACAGAATTACGGTGACAAAACTCCTCATCTCTACCATTTTCGCAGTCATTTTCATCATCGCACACTAAATTATATGAAACGAATGTAAACCCGTCCATGCAATCAAATAAAAACAACTTCAAATGCAAATTTTCTGAAACTTCGCGGGCGTTAAATTTTGTTTTTGTTTGAAATGTATCCCCAAACCTTATGAAAATTTCAGTATTGGACAATCGCTCAAACGATTCCTGCTTTACATTAGGTATGGAAACAAATTTCTTCAGACTTTCGTTTTCGTTCTCAATCTCACACATAATCACATTCGCTACCTTACTGCTGCAGTTCACTGCAATGAAATGGTTGTCTGTCGCATATAATCCATTAACAGTAGCATTGAAAGAAACTATAAACTTTTTACAGCTGTCCTCTACTGCTGGGTCGACTTGACCCTCGATGATGTCGTAGCCAGCCAAATAGGGCCTGAGGTTATCCCAATGAATATGTCGCCCAATTTTCGACAGTCCAACAAATGCTGATGAGTCTTCCATCGTGTGTTGATAATCTTTAGAAATGACGTCATCGAACATCTTCTTAATAAACTCAAGCTCTTCCTTCGTTTCGAAGGACGGCAGACTTGAAGACATGGCCATACATTTACCTGAAGACTCCATCCAATCGAAATATTGTTTGTTTAAACTTATGTGATAGCACGAACTCATTCCTGGCATCTGGTCACTGTAGAACTCCCTCCAGCCTTCAGGACATACTCCACAGAACTTGGACAACTGATATCTGATGTCAAGCTTGTCGTTCTGACTTAAGTATATTGGAAAGTTAATGTAGTAATATGATATTGTTTCCCTCAGTTGGCCTGTGGACATCGTGTACAAGTAAACTACAAGTTGAACTTCACCAAAACCACCAGCATTATAATAAAATGCTTGCCGAAGTTTTACGCAATAGCTGAAACAAGTTAAAAACCAAGTGAGTATATATTCCCCCAAATGAGCTCTGATATTGTCCATCACGTCTTGAGAGTCGTAAATCCTTTCCAAAAGATCTTGAAAATTACTTTCGGACTGTCCATTTTGAACCTTTGAATCTCTGAGCGCATCCATCGCCTTGAAGATGTCCTCTGTTGAATTGTGTCGCCCAAAGTTGATTACAGTTTTGTTATTGAAAGGATCAACAAGAGTTATGCTGTAGTTAGATTTCTGATCTGCCCTTTTGTTCGCAAAGAACTTTATGAATTGTTTCATATGAGTCATAGTCAGGTCTGTGTTGCCTTGTAGGTCTGCCATCAATACCAAATTTAGTCCGGTAGTGTTACAGTCATTTGGTCTCAAGATTGATGTGGCAAGTGGGATAACTGTTGAAAATAGAAAAATATTTAAAGATTTTTTTTAATGGTAAAAATCAATGTCATTAAAATAATTTTTACTTCGATTTAATATTTTTATCATGAATATTTTAATTTGCTGATTAAAAATTTCTTTTAGGGGCTAAAAATGTCTCAGTTAATTGAGAATAACTTATGCACAGTCTCTACACCAGGTGTGTTCGAAACTTAGGAACATACGAGGTGAAAATCTTTCGGTAATTATGTGGTAAGCAGAAAGCATGTATACACTGATATGGCAGGACGAGGGATTTTCACAATTAATTGAGCGCTTCACCTAACATTCATTGCCAATGTTTATATTTTGCAATTAAATATCCTGCTTTAACCTGGATGCGCGTTATGTTTCAGTGCATAAACACAAATTTTGTGAAAACTATGACCAACTCATCAACCCATCCATCCATCCATCCATCCATCCACCCATCCATCCATCCATCCATCCATCCATCCATCCATACATCCATGTGGCACAAGAACCCAAGTAAGGATTTTGCCTGCCTTACTTCCTCCCGTCACTTAGACCTAATCAATTTTAAGGTTGTTTACTATTTCATACATTTGAATCGTTTACAACAAAGGCGTAAGTGTGGGCCTCATGGTATGAGGTGGGCCTCATGGTATGAGGTGGGCCTCATGGTATGAGGTGGGCCTCATGGTATGAGGTGGGCCTCATGGTGCAAAGTTCAGTAAATTCAATCTGTGCGGCCTAAATAATTTCTGTTTTAAATTCTTTTAAATTGTGCGTGTGCGTATTTTGTGTAAAAAAAATTTTTTTTTTTTTTTGCGGTTCCGCCTAGCATAAAGCTTTTTTTAGGGCTGTTATCGATTAAATTGAATATAATCGTTAACTTTTGAAAAATTACCGATTAATTAATCGATAATTTTGTTAAAGCTAGAAATAAAGATGTTTGACGCCATTAAACTGAAAATTGCAAGGAAAGTAATAAAAACAGGCAATTGATATTTTTATTTTTATTAAGTTATTTTTAAAACATAGTTAACGAAAATCGAAAAAAAATTGTTAAAAATATTTCTTTAATTTTATCATTATTTTATCAATTAAAATAATTTTAATCGATAAAACTACTGATTCCTTTATTGAGTAATTAATCGGTAATTTCCGCAGCCCTACTTTTTATTTTCTTTTTTTTTCATTTCCAACATCAGCAGCAAAAACTTTTGATAGATTCTATAAATTATATATTCCTATTTAGAAAGAAACTGAGTTACTAGCCACGGTGAAATAAATTCCTTCTCTTATTGGTTTACAATTTATTCATAACTGAATTAACTCTGACAATAATACCGAAAGAATTGTTTCCTTTTCTTGACATGTATTTAGAAATTCTCAAATTAAGGACATGTTCGCCAATATCTTATTATCTTATTTTATGGCAACTTCTATTCAGAAGATCATTTTGCACTACTTCTGATAAGAGCGCACAGACCATGCCGGTCTGCTTGCAAGTGACGCTGCGTTCCCAGGCTCCATTGTTACCCTACCTTGTGTCAGGTACAGGCCACGGCTATGACGGTTACTCTATTCACAGGCTCCATTGTTACCCTAACTTGTGTTAGGTACAGGCGACGGCTATGACGGCCACTCTATGTTATCTTATCTTAGATATACAGACGCTCCTTCTATGCTGATGATTATTGCGTCCATGAGAGATGATCTGTGGGCAAGTGATGCAGCGGTCACAGGCCACGGCTATAGGGGTTCCACGCATTACCCCAGCCGCCTAACTATTGTCTGGTTAGGTACCCATTCGGAGCTGGGTGACTCGGGGACTCCTCAGGCCCCGAGAACAAATCCTCACTTTCGTGTGGATTCGAACTCGTGACCATCGGTATGACAGTCGAGAGCGCTACCTCTCAACCACCACGTCCCATGTTGAGAGGCGCATGGAGGCACTTCATTATGTCATAAAAAAGAAAAGAAATCGTTGTGTGATAGGCCTAAATTTAAAAAAAAAATCTTTTTATCCAAATTAAACGATTCAAACTTTGCAATAAACGTTTAAACACTAAATGTATGTTGAAGAAATATATGAGTTACAGTTACACAATTACAATTTAAATATTTAAATGTATAAATAGAAACACAGTACAGGTATACCCTTGATTGTAGTCTACACTAAATTTTAAGATTCTACTGTCAAGTATTTGTACTGGCATGTTTCTTTTAACTGGGTCAGTAGTAGGGCTGTCAATATTTTTGGAAAAGCTGCCCGGGTACCCGTCCAAAATTTGAACGGGTATTCGAATTACCCTTTCGAAACACTTTAAAATGTTCACAGTCATTCTAATTTTAGCCTTAGGGAAAGGGGGTTGACCATAGGTGACAAAGTGTAACGAGAGGGAGGGGGCCTGTTCAAGAAATGTGTCATCACATAAAAAAGTTACTTTAAATAAATGTTGCACTTAAATATTTTATTGCTTACACTTTAGTTTATGACGTCTTACATAAGCGTCAATCGTGTTAAATGTTATAATGCAGCTTTAAACAAAATACATACATAAATAAAAAAATATTTATTTGAAACATGCTCATTTTTCAAGAGAAAAATTGCTTTTAGCGGGGTAGGGGCGGCATCAATGTTTTTTAATTATTACTGTGAAAATCAGTTAACGATTGAAATATTATTTAAACAAGTATAAAACTCGAATGTTATTGAGACGCATTTTCCAACAAAGAATTTCCAATTATTTTATTCAAAGAGAAAGCATTCTATATTACATTAAAAGTAATTTCCGATCAGTATTTTCTGAAAGTTAACAAAAATGACGTCATATCCCCTCACACTACATCACACCAAGAATGTGTCAATATGTGTGTGTGTGTGTGTGTGTTCGTCTGTCGAGACGACGAGCAACACTCCAGTCATCCGAGGGTCGCTGGGTCTGGCTCTACCTATGTGTGCTCAGATGGCAGATGACACCGATCCTGAAACGGAAGGTTCGGGAAAAGAAAGGACATGGGACGAGTAGGACGTCTCCAGGAGGGCTGACAGCACGGGCCTTTCGGGCTTGTCTCTTGTCATCTGCGGTGGTGATACGGTTTACCTCGCATGTCCTGGCACCTTCGTGGATGGATTTGCATTAGGTGGACCAGTCCTTTGCAGCTCTTTCCCACGTGTCTGGGTTGATGGCAAACGCTTTCCGTGAGGCTTTCAGGGTGTCTTTAAAGCGTTTCGTTTGTCCACCATGGGGCCGCTGGCCATGCTGGAGCTCGCCATAGAAGAGTCTCTTTGGCAGTCTCTCGTCTGGCATTCGGACCACGTGCCCTGCCCAGCGAAGCTGTGACTGCATCAGGAGGGTGAAGATGCTGCGGAGACCTGCTTTTGTCAGTACCACTGTGTCTGGAATTTTGTCCTGCCACTTTATGTCGATGATATTCCTGAGGCTTGTTGTGTGAAAGTGGTTCAGCTTTTTAGCATGGCGTTGATACACTGTCCATGTTTTGCATGCACATAGTGTGGCGAGCACCACTGCCCTATATACTTTCACCTTGGTCTGGATGGTAAAGCTCCTTCTGTTCTACACATTCGGGTACAACCTGCCAAAAGTGGAGCTGGCCCTGGCAATTCTGGCGTTCACATCGTCATCGATGGTGACATTTTGAGACAGTGTGCTGCCTAGGTATGTGAAACGTTTCACTGCGTTGAGTTTCTGGCTGTTGACAGTGATGTTCGCTCAACATAAGGCTTTCCAGGATCGGGTTGATAAAGGAATCTAGTCTTCTTTGTGTGATTTGTCAGACCAAAGTTTGTAAAGTCACTGGAGAACGAGTTAACACTGCGTTTCATATCAATATCTGAGGCAGCATTGAGGGCACAGTCATCAGCAAACAGCAGGTCCCTGATTGTGTCTGTCATGATGTGTCAATATAATGCGCACCACGCAACAATCTAACATTAGCATTCACAAAGCCGTAAAACCCAAAAGTCAATAGTGCGCTCGCCTCACAAGCTGATGGGCCCACGTAAAAGCCAATATAAAAATGTTGAGAAATGACTAACGCTAAGAAGCACTCCGCTGACCTGGAGAGGGATGGGCGCCGCCAGTGTCTACAAAGCCCGAGAATGTTCTAATGGAAACTTTAGAACCCCATGCCCCATACGATCTCGAAAAAAGAGGTTATGGGAATTTAAAAAAATAAATAAATAAAATAATTTTAAAAAATAATTAAAAAAATAATTATGGTAGTAAACAAAACAATTGCTGCTAAAAGGACGCTGTGGAACGGAAAGTGAATTTTCAAAAAATTCCTCCTTCAGCAATGTTATAAATATTTAGCTATCGTTTGGTGTTTGTTTAAGCCCGATAGCTGTTATTATTACGGCTGGCGAGAAATTGATAAAATACTGATTTTGTATTAAATTGTTTTTTGTGTGTGGATGTTCCATGTAATCCAGTAAACCTTTTCTGAATTTTTGTGGCCCACAAAATCTGTTGTAGGTGTACAGGAACCGTCCATAAATGACGTCACGCGCCTCTAAGGGGAGGGGGTTAAAGACAAGGGACTTCACTGCTTCACAAAAAAAAAATAATAATAAAACATAAAAATAAAAATTATAAAAAAAAAGGGGGAAAAAAATGTGCGCATCTTTAAATAAAATTTACACGTAACTACCATAATTCATTTCTTGCATTTTTTTAAATGACGCTTTCAATGGCTTCAAGCGTGTTATCTGTCAAAGTTCTGACAAACAAAAAAAAAAATGTATTTTCATACAACTTTTCCCTCCGAACATAAAAAATAAATAAATCGAAGACACACCAAAAAAAAAAAGTTGTTGCTTCTATGAATGAATCTACGACAGGAAGTTAACGAACATGTCTTTGAGATACGCCGACAATATTTACCGTAGTTATCAGTTGAGACGAGCAAATGTTTTTTTAAAAATTTAAATTATATTTTAAAACGAACACAAATCATTATCATTTTCTTCTCCACTACTATGGGCCANGGGTGGAGGGATAGTATCCACTGAACGTGTACGGGGGGGGGGAGGGGTAGTGTCCACTGAACGTGTACGGGGGGGTAGGGGTAGTATCCACTGAACGTGTACATACGCAGAACAAATTTAATTTGCGTAAACCGTTCAGAGTGCAACCGTCATTTGTAACTGACTGAGTCAAGGCTGATATGTAATAATGTTTTATAATATACTAGATTGTGCCGGGGCGCCGTGGCGCCTGCGGCGCCCCCCCTTTTTTAGGGCGCCAACCTTTTTCAAAAGCCCAACTAACTTGTTTTTTTTGATAAATACGAAATAATAAACTTTTTGAAATGTATGTAAAGTATTTAATAATAGGGGTTGTATTTTGCGCACCGATGCACACCAAACAATGACGTCATCATTTTAAATATTTTTACAGCGCTCATCAACACACGATTTTTCAACTAAACTAACTGCTGTAGACTGTCGTACATCGCTCCTCAGCGTTCCAGATCCAGTGATTTGGACTATTATATTATTTATAATACCCATCAAATTCTGAACTTTTAATTATTTAAAAGTATGGCTGTTATCGATTAAATTAAATTTAATCGTTAACTTTTGAAAAAATTACCGATTAATTAATCGATAATTTTGTTAAAGCTAGAAATAAAGACGTATGACGTCATTAAACTGCAAATTTCAAGGAAAGTAATAAAAACAGGCAGTTTAACAATGAAAATAAGTTAAATAACTTATTAGAGTTTAGGCACTGGAATGAACATTTCTAGTTAATTTTAAAATATAAAAGTAATACAGCCATTTAGACATTGATGATTAACAAAAAGATAAAAATTATCTTTTTATCCCAAGTGGTTCAAAAGTTATGATTTTGTTTCTAAGACCTCATAATCACTTTTTTACCTTGTTGTTTTCCTTCACATTTTGTGCCATTTTATGGCATTTTTTAAAATGACCATAACTTAAGTATTTAATTTAATTTAAAAGATATAATATTGCTAGGAGAAAGACTATATTTAAATATAAGTTGTTCAATATAATGTCTATGAGTTAAAATTTTTACAATTATAAACAATGTCTTTTTGTTTTTTTTATATCATTGTCTTTATAAAACAGGTTATTTTTTAGTTTACAGTAGTTTACACCGTACTGTGAGCGTAACGGAGAAGTTTGGGCGTCAAAAAAAAAATAATAAAATAAAAACTTTTGTTAATAATTTATTAATAAATTTAATTTTTTTTTTAATTTCTTTAATTTTAATCACTATTTAATCGATTAAAATAATTTTAATCGATAAAATAATTTACCGATTAATGGAGAAATTAATCGATAATTTCCGCAGTAATTTAAAACTAATTGAGATACAGTGTTGTGGAGCTTATTATGTTCAACAACCATTCCTGACGCGTAAAGAGGTGCGCATTATATTGTCAGTACATTTTAAAAATATATTCACGATTGGTGCGCATTTTATTAAAAATGTTTTTACGAGACAAAATTAGAATTTTGTATTTTCAGATTGTTTTGCCCTGCCTATTATAATGAACATCCCCATAGGCCATAGGTCTACTTATGTCTCGGATATAAAGGATTTAGAGTCAAAAACTTGTTTTTTTAAACGGGTTTTTATTATTAAAATTTTGTTTTTTTAACTGCGCGTTTCGATACTTTGTTCATTTTGCTTTTATCCTGTGTTTTTGCAAAAAATATTTGCGTACATTTGTCTTCATTTTCTTTTCTCTTTGTATATCTTTCTACTTAATTAGTGTTCCACGGTAAATTAGACAAACTTTAGATAATGCAAATTTGATGGAATCACCTGTGTTTAATTAGTTAGTTGTACCAATAAATGCATATGTAAGATTAAAGACACTGTCAATTAACAAAGTTTTACATTGGCTGTTTTAATCCCACTGTTCGTTCATGTTATTTGATATTGTAGAGTTTAGGGTCTGAGGATTAAATAAAAATTATACCATTAGGTTTGTCAAAGTTTGATAATTGGATTTGAAAGCGATAATTAATGTATCGTTATGCAAATCATTCAATGATATAAATACCCTACTTTAGACAAAGTACAACTAAATAATAGTACAAAACCCTGTTAAGGGAGCTTACATGGAGTTATTGATTTTCGTAAACTAGAAAATGAGTTGCGCCCCTTTAAACAAAACACATTTCTAAGAATTTCGCATCAAGTTTTAATTTTAATAACCTATTTTAACAACCTGAAATGCGGGTAACTTTGTTAGATGAGTAGATTGAGTACATTCGAAAAAAAATAATGTCTATGCAAAGTGGGTGAGGAAATAGAGACAAAAAGTGTTGTTGTGTAGATGGCATGGATTGGTGCAGATTTATAGAGGGGAGGAGTCGATCACGAATAGATTAGGGTGTAGATACAAATGAATTATGATTAGTAGATGTGTAAATGAGGGCTGATGGGAACATGGGTAAATGGGGGCTGATGGGAACATGGGTAAATGGGGGCTGATGGGTACATGGGTAAATGTTGTTTGATGAAGACATGGGTAAATGTGGGTTGATGTGTATATATGGGTACATGGGGGCTGATGTGTACATAGGTAAATTGGGGTTGATGAGTACATGGATAAATGTGGGTTGTAGAGGACATGGGTAAATGTGGGTTGTAGAGGACATGGGTAAATGTGGGTTGTAGAGGACATGGGTAAATGTGGGTTGTAGAGGACATGGGTAAATGAGGGTTGTAGAGGACATGGGTAAATGTTTGATGAAGACATGGGTAAATGTGGGTTGATGTGTATATATGGGTACATGGGGGCTGATGTGTACATGGGTAAATTGGGGTTGATGAGTACATGGGTAAATGTGGGTTGTAGAGGACATGGGTAAATGTGGGTTGTAGAGGACATGGGTAAATGTGGGTTGATGTGTATATTACTGTATATATGGGTTCATGGGGGCTGATGTTTACATGTGTAAATTGGGGTTGATGAGTACATGGGTAAATGTGGGTTGTAGAGGACATGGGTAAATGTGGGTTGTAGAGGACATGGGTAAATGTGGGTTGTAGAGGACATGGGTAAATGGGGATTGATGTGTATATATGGGTAATTGGGGGCTGATGTTTACATGGATAAATGGGGGTCTGATGTGTACATGGGTAATTGGGGGCTGATGTGTACATTGGTAAATGGGGGCTGATGTGTACATGGGTATATGGGGGCTGATGAGTACATGGGTAAATGGGGGCTGATGGGTACATGGGTAAATGGGGGCTGATGGGTACAAATGTGTTGTTAAGGCGGGGATGATATTTGGTCCAGTGGCGGCTCTTGTATAGGCTCTGAAGAACTGCGGCGCTCTGGTAAATATTTACTATAACATTTACTATACCGATATGTAGTTTTTTTTCTTTAAGCTAATGCCTTATATCGTTGCGTTTCTACAGTTTATAACCCTTAAGCTTATGTCAGTAAACAAACCCTACTTTATAAAATTTTATCCTCAGAAGCAAAAAAACAAATAAATATGGGCCTAATTAATGGTGCTATTGTCAAAAGTGACTATTGGCAGTTGAAAGTGATGTAACGATTAGCACAGTTTTTTTATATTTCTGCGCGCATACGTGCGGGGCCCACAAAGGCCAAAAATTACCGTCTTTAAACGCAGTGCCAGCCAAACGTCGACTGGAGAGATTTTTGTTCTTCTGTGTGCGATACAAAATAAAAAGCGTACTGTATTCTTAATATTGGTTTAACGTAGGGTCAAATATACGCAATACATTATGAGTTTGTGTATTAGGTTTAACAGGGTAAAAAGTAATAATTAATATTTGATTTGCAAAAAACATGCATATTTATCACTTTTACAGTAGTTGAATGAATACAAAACCTCGATGTCGTATATGAAAACGTAGGCGGAGTTACTTTAACACGGAAGTAGAAAATTACCGAATTATAGGTACTTGTTCATTGAATGAATTTTCGGGGGCGTACCTCCAACTCAATTTTGCTACGAGCCGCCTGTGGGTTGGTGGGGGGGATATACTTAATCATGTTAAATACCTTTATTGAGATGTTAGAGTTAAATACGGTAAAACTAGGCTTAAACAGAACATTTACAAATATAATCACCTGGAAACAGGAGGAGGAGCCAGCAGAATCCAGCCATTGCTGTCTGGAAGGCTGAGCTCTCTTGAGTAAAGAACTTGAAGATGATACCGCAAATATGATTGCTCGTGAGTTAAGAACGCTGATACCTAAAAGTTTACAATTAAAATGATGATAATTTTCTATTTTCTAATTCACTATCCACGAGAACTGTTGACCACTCAGCCGACGGAATCGCTATGAGCAGAATTCTGGGACGCTTCGATTTAATAAGTCCCTGACATTAAATGATTGGCATATCATTATTGTAAGTGATCTGCATATTAATTGAGTTGCTTTGTTTATTAAAAATTCTGTTAAAAATCAAAGGCGGCGCCAGAGAAAATGAAGGGGAAATCTGGGAAAGAGCAGGAGCATGAAGCTGTAAATGAGCTAGTATAAACAACTATATAATGAACATACCATTATATAGATATATAGTTGTATCCTTGACACACCAGCGGTGATGCAAACCGGACACACTAGCGTTTTTCTAAACTGGACAAAAGAGAATCAATGTATACTGGACAAGCAAGCTTTGATGTATACTGGCTTACCAGCAGATCGGACACACGAGCATTGTTAAATAATTGACAAAATAGACACGTTACATAATGGTGATAACAGCACTATTCTACATATGACACAGCCCTAGTGGGGTGTGGGGTGGGGAGAACTGATCTATGTTAGAATTATCATAACCTCCACATGCCTCTACTCTGTAAGCCAGACAGACGCCATTTAAATACTTGATGCTGATCAAAAGGATGTCTGAGCAAACAAAACAAAGGGAAGAGAAACTTAATTTTAAACAAAAGACAAAAGACCAGCATTTCTTTTTACAAAATGCTTAATACATTTATTTTACCAAACTGTGGACTGCTTAAACAAAATGATGTCACAATAATTTGAATTTTAAAGAAGATGTTCTTTTTATGTTAATTTTTGTATTTATATAAGTAAAAAAAGCATTATTAAACAAAACAATAGATCGAAAAATATGTTTATCTTACAGATAAGTTCAAATTTCTGGCTTGCTAATAAGGGACCCAAAATTTCTACCACCAGTTTGCTGGATACACCTATGTTTGCCAGTGAGACAATCAAGGCGTGAACATTAGAGTGTCATTCATGCAATGGGCGTGCCCAAGTCAGAAGGCGGACCAATGGGACACTCGAAGGCTATCTACCCTAAATTTCAGGCATAATAAATTGAATACTGGTTACAAACGAAAAAATGTTCCATAAAAATGAGAATATGCTTTTTATAAAAAAATCAAAACAGTTATTGAAAGGGAAATATAGAGGCAAAGAGATATTCATTATTACAAATCAAAATTAAAATCAGTTTACCATCGCAAAGTCAGACAGATATAATATACTATTATGATAATGTCAAACAGATATTTAATATGAATTCAAACTTAAATTTACTATGTCAATCTAGACACAAATTAGTTATTTAAGTGACACTTGGTGAGAAACGGATATTTTCTATGTAAACAGGGGACTCACTATGACAAGAATATTAGAGGCTATCAGAATATTAGAGGCTATCAGAATATTAGAGGCTATCAGAATATTAGAGGCTATCAGAATATTAGAGGCTATCAGAATATTAGAAGCTATCAGAATATTAATTGACCTTATAACTCAATTCTGAAAAAAAAAATCCAATGAAATAGCGACGAAACAAGGAAAGTCCTGAAAAAATTGTTTCTAAATAAAAATATTACACGCAATCCATATAATTCTTTACTTCTTATCTGATCTGTTACAACGCTCATTATGTTTACAGAAGATTATTGCGCCCTACGTTTGTGTTTAGTCCTGCATTTTTAGTAGAGTTTTAAATGATGATAAAATGTTTGATTTTCTGGTTTCTTCAGGCAACTCATTCCACGCCCAAATACCGGACGGGAAGAAAGAAAAAATGTATGTGTTTGTTCTGGCATACGGGATAAGAAAGGTTTTTTTTTATCTTTATGTCTATCTGAAGGTTGTATTAAGTTATCTTTGTTTTGTATTTCTAAATTAGAATTAATTACTTTATGTATAATTACTAATTCACTCTTGGTTCTTCTATCCTCTAGTGTTTCAAGGTTTAATGATGTAACTAATGGTGTTACTCTTGTCAGTTTGAATATCCCAGATGATGAATCTGGCAGCACTTTTTTGAATTCACAAATAAATTCAAAATATTCCTTTTTCTTTGTTACTCTTAACAGTTGACACTTTTCTGGGTGGAAAGACATACTCCAGTTAGTTTTCCATTTTATTAATTCATCTAAGTCTTTTTGTAAAATTTTGCTATCGTGTTCTGACTTAATTGTTCAATTGATTATATAATCATCAGCAAATAATCTAACTTTTGTTCCTGTTGAGATGTTAAATCATTTATATAAATTAAAAATAGTAAGGGACCTAGGACAGTTTCTTGTGGAAGTCCTGAGTTAACCTTTATTTGTTCAGATTTAGATCCATTCATTATTACAGTTTGCTCTCTACCCAAAAGGAAGTTTTGGATCCAGTGATGTAAGGGAACTGAGATTCTAAAGTATTTAAGTTTTTAAAAAAGTAAACTTAGCTGGTGAACTTAGTCAAATGCGTTTAATTCTAGTAATAATGTATCTATTTGATCATTATTGTTTAAGCCTTATGATAGTTCATCTATTAGACCTATTAACTATGTTTCACATGATCTGTTGTTTTTTTCTAAAGCCGTGTTGATGTAGGCATGGGGCATTGTATTTGTCAAGGTGGTTAAATATTCTGCTATATATTATGTGTTCTAGTAATTATCAGGTGATACTAGTACGTGATACAGGTCTGTAATTGTCGGGGTCTGATTTGTCACCTTTCTTAAAGTGTGGAGTTACGTTGGCTATTTTCCAATCCTGGGGCACTTTATCCTGGTTTAGAGAGGCTTTAAAAAGAACAACAAATATTTGGGATGGTTAATTGATTAATTCTTTTAGTAGCCTGGCAGGGAATTCATCTGAGCCAGTAGCTTTGTTTATTTTAAAGTTTTTTTTAAAGAGTGAATGTATACCTATCTCATCTACAGTTATGTTACCTATTTCTTCCATTTTCTTTAAATTTCTTGTCGCCTGATGCAGAAAAGGAAGAAGCAAAATATGTGTTAAGGATATTAGCTCTGGTCTCTTTTTCATTATAGGTTTTATTATTTGAGCCTTTTAGTGTGGCTATACCTGTAGGCTTTATTTTTTTTAGAATTGATGAAGGACCATACGTTTTTATTGTTATCTTTAGTAATAACATTGTTTATTTATTCATTTTGGAAATTTCGACTAAGTTTTTGTGTCAAGTGTTTAGAGAACTAAAGAGATATTTTTCTTCTTATTTTAAACTTTAAGCATAATTGAAAATTTCAAACACAAAAATAAACGTTTCATATTTGGGTACACAATAGAAGATATTTATGTGCATAAATATATATATATATGTTTCCTTTCTTATATCTTAGATATATAGACGCATCTTCTTTGCAGAAGATACTTTCGTCCTCAGACCATGAAGGATGATATGTTGGCTAAAGAGCCAGATGCAGCCATCAATAGAGCCATGGTTTCCCGACCCCTGAAATAAAATATATCTATATATATATATTTAAATTATANTATATATATGCATATTTTTTATGCTAATGAAAATTTAAAGATATATATGATACTAGCCGACCCACGTGGTGGCATACGCCGCTAATGATTTAGTGACGGGTACACACAGTTGCGCATGCCTGGAGAGCGAGGGATGGCGCCTAAAGAATTCATTTTATGAAATTAATTGTCGAGGAGATTGTGTGACAACTATTCTGTCACTGAGCACAACGGAGAGAACGAATTTATTATGCCAATGTCGAGAAACAAAGCATACAGCCGTGTTGTGAAGTCATGTTCGAAAAGAAATTTGGAAATGAACGAGTACAGACACAAACATTTTTAAAAATTAAATAAGTAATGTCTTAGCTGGGGCTTGAATCTACGACCTTCCACGTGTTAGGCGAATGTAATGACCACTACTCTACGAAATACATGTTATTCTGTTGTTCTGAAAGAACAAAGTAATTGATTTCAATGGAACGGATTGTTGATCTCGATAAAACCGCCCCCCCCTATCCTCTGCACTACCTTTTCTTGCCAGCTGATTGGTCGATGTGGATTAGACAGCTTAGTGTCCAGCATGGCTGAACCATGAAGAGAATTATAGAGAGCACATTAGATTATGCGTATGTGCGTACTTGTAGATTTGTTTGTGCACAAAAGAAGATATGAAGGATGTATATTGTTGTAGATATGTGAATACACAATAGGTGATATGTATGTGATCAATTATTAATGTCTTTGTGCAGAATAGAAGATGTATATGTGCATGATTGTATATGAGTGCATATTATGAGATGTACATGTGCATGATGGTATATACGTGCACATTATAAGATGTATGTTTGCAAGATTGTATATGCCTTAGTGCGCAAAATATAACATACATGTAAATGTGCATGAAGGTAAATATCTGAGCGGATCTACATGATTGTTGATTTCTGTCCGCATGTTTGTTACATCGCCTCTTTTAAAATATGTTTATGCAGGATTGTTGAGACGAGTGTGAATTATTGCAAGATTGATGTCACTAAGTTGTCTTTAAAAAAAACCTTTATATTAACTCGTGGATCAGGAAAGAAATGAATAAAGCAAAAACAAACAGGATAGAACAACAATGCTCAGACATCGATGAAAATCTACTAAGGAACAACTCAAAAAAGGCTTACAAGATTGTCAAAGATCTGACTGCCACCAAGCAAGGTCGCATCTCAACAATACAAGATAAATCTGCAAAATGTATTACAGAAGAACAAGAAATAATAAAAAGATGTACCGAATACTGTTCTGAGCTATACAATGAAGACTCAAAGGGCGATGAATCAGAGCTCAATTGCCCAACGTCAACTAACATAGACATGCATTCTATTCTCCGTGATGAGGTGGAGCTGGCTGTGCGAAAACTGAAACAGGGGAAATCGGCTGGAGCAGACAACATCCCAGGTGAACTGATTCAGGCAGGAGGTGACCCAATAATAAACATTCTAACCAACATGTGCAACAAGATCTGACAGACAGGAGAATGGCCAACACCCTGGACTCAATCGTTGGTTATAACGCTCCAGAAGAAGGGTAATATACAGTTGTGTCAGAACTACCGTACAATCAGCCTGATTAGTCATCCCAGCAAAGTCATGCGTATGGTAATACTAAACAGACTGAAACCACAAGCAGAGCAAATCATTGCAGAAGAACAGGAAGGCTTCAGAGCAGGAAGGAGCACAACGGAGCAGATATTCAACCTGCGAGTGCTCTGTGAAAAACATCTCCAACACCAGAGCAAACTCTTTCATGTCTTCATAGACTTTAAAAAGGCGTTCGACACAGTGTGGCATGCGGGACTGTTGGCAACTATGCACAAATTCAATATTAATGCTAACCTCATTACTATGATCAAGAACCTGTACAACAGAGCAATCAGCGCACTACTCTACAACAGCAAACTGGGAGATTGGTTCAAGACCACTGTTGGTGTCAGACAAGGGTGTTTACTCTCCCCCATCCTATTCAACCTCTTCCTTGAAAAAATTATGACAGATGTGTTTCGCCGGTTGACATAGACGGCCTAGCTGGCAGCGAGGACGAACTAAAAGATTTCCTTGCAAAGCTAGAGAAGACATCAAAGGCCTATGTCATGGAAATCAATGCAGAGAAGACCAAGGTCATCGCAAACAATAAATTCACAAGTTAAATACGGATAAACGAGCAAAACCTCGAGGAGGTCCCTACCTTTAAATATCTAGGGGCTTTAATATCCGATGAAGGCTCAAAGCCAGAAATTCTTGCCAGAATGGCCCAAACAACTGCAGCATTAAGCAAACTTAAACACATCTGGCAAAGCAAGGAGCTCTCCCTGAGATCAAAGATTCGACTAATGCGCTCTTTGGCGATGTCAGTCTTCCTGTATGGTTGTGAGGCTTGGACGCTCACCGCAGACCTCTAGAAAAGAATTAATGCGCTATAGATGAGATGTTTTCGAAAGGTATTAAACATCTCCTACACGGCGCACATCACGAACAAAGCGGTCCGCGATAAAATAAGTGCTGTCATGGGCCCTTACGAGGACCTTCTCACCTCCTTTAAAAAGAGGAAATTACAATGGTACGGACACGTGAAAAGATCTGGAGGTCTCTCAAAGACGATATTGCTAGGCACAGTCTAGGGAAGAATGAAAAGAGGCAGACCAAGGAAGAGTTGGGAGGACAATATCAAAGAGTGGACCGGCCTTTCATTTAGCGATTCCCAGAAGGCAGCTCAGAACCGTTACACATGGCATGAAGCTCAAAATGGTGCCCCAACGACACAGCTTCGGGTTAAGGGATAGTTCAGTTCAGTCTGCTTGAGCCCTTCAATGTGTGCTTGCCGAAAAATCTTTGTATCGATATTTAACCCACATCCCTGTAAGCTAGCGAGCTGAAATTTTGCAGGCAGACTCGTGTCGATGACAAAAATGATGTATCAAAATTTCAGATCGATTGAATGTACTGTAATTAAATTATTGAATTTTTAGATTATTTTATGATCTCCATGTAACATGTTAATTTTTGATATAGAGTGTCGCGGTGCTTATTATGTTCAACAACCTTTCCTGCTGCGCAATAAATGGAGCATTATATTGAAAATACTTTAAAAAATTATATTCACGATCGGTGCGCATTATATTAAACACTAGATTGTGCCCCCTTTTTTAGGACGCCGATCGCGCCAACCTTTTTCAAAAGCCCAACTAACTTGTCCCTTTTTGATAAATACGAAATATTTAACTTTCTGAAATGTACGCTAAGTATTTAATAATAGGGGTTGTATTTTGCGCACCGATGCACACCAAACAATGACGTCATTTTAAATATTTTTACAGCGCTAATCACCACACGATTTTTCAACTAACTGCTGTAGACTGTTGTACATCGATCCTCAGCGTTCCACATCCAGCGAGTGAGTGAGTGATCTGGGCTTTTATATTATTTATGTTTTACGAGACTTAACTAAAATCTTGTATTTTTGGATTATCATATTTATGTCTCGTATGCAAAGGATTTATAGTAAAAAATTACTACGGGTTTTAAAAAAAATTATGATCCCCATTTGGATTTTATTGTTTCACACACATTTTCCATATTTGAAATTAATTTTAATTACCAAAAAAAAAAAATTGTTAAAAAAAATTAGTTGCACATTAAGAACATTCTACAAAATTTTAATCAAACAAACGAATATCATGAATGTTGCCGTATCACCACCGAGTACTTCAAATTAAAACAACATTTTTTCCCCCATTCTTGGGTTTGTCACGATTCAGCTCATGGGCGATCCACCGGTATGGCCTCAAGGAGTGACGTCACAACACATGCAGCCATCATTACTCTTACATTCATATTGGACGGAAAATGAATCTAATATAATGATATTCTCCTGAAAGAATCTAATATAATGATACATCTCCTGAAAGAATCTAATATAATGATACATCTCCTGAAAGAATCTAATATAATGATACATCTCCTGAAAGAATCTATATATAATGAAACATCTCCTGAAAGAATCTATATATAATGAAACATCTCCTGAAATTGCATAATTCATGAATCATTTAACTTGGGGTTGAGCAGTATTTTATAGTTCAGAGATCAAGGGATTTAAGTGGAGGATACTCTCATTTCTTTAAAAACTTTAAAACTTCGTAACTCCACAAATCTCCGTTTAAAGAAATGAACTCCACGCCTCTCCATGCATGTGGGTTGAAAGTAAACTTTACGTTTGAATGGGACCAGTAAAATGATTGTGAGTTGGATAACTTTTAATTTTGTTGATATCCTGCCCTCATTCTTAGAGTACTCCGTAAATGGATTTAAAATCAGAATTGCCAGCCTTAGGGGCCGTCCATAAAGTACGTCACGCTCCAGAGTGGGGAGGGGGAGTAAGAAAGTGTGACAGTTTGTGACAGGGGGAGGGGGTGTCCGGCCATGTGTGACGTCACGGTTTTTTATGTTAAGTTTTAATTATTTTGTTAATAAAAATATATTTTTTTGTTCGAAAGTGTGACGTACTTTGGTGGGGGGGGGGGGGGTCCCAGATTTTTAACCGTTTGTGACAGGGTGGAGTTAAAGATTGTCAAAAATAGCGTGACGTACTTTATGGACTGCGATCAAATGTTAGCAAGTTAATATCCTCTAACTCAAAAGATAATGCGATGTCTTTGCTGCAGATGGGTATTTCACAATAATATAACAATAAAATGATGACGTCACATAGGAGACTATTTAATGAGGACAGCCTTTGTGCCGTACATCTAACATTTTAGTGAATAATTGGTCTTTGTGAATCATCGAAACATTTTGGACGCTGGGTAACTATTTTAAAAAGTAATGTTTTAGATGGTCAACCCATGCAGTTTAAAATCTACAAGATCGATACTGTAGTATTCTTGTTTCAAGATCGATACTATAATATTTTTGTTCTTTGGTCATTCATATTACATTGAAAATCTTGATTTTTTAAAAAATACCTTCTCAACTTTTTTCCAAAACAGTAATCTTTATAAATTAATTTAAAAACAATTATTGTTTATATTCATTCTCACTTAACATGTAGCACGTTACACGGATCGAAGTCAGTTTCAACGGAGTCACTGTTCGGTGCGATCCGCAAGTTTTGTGGCCGATGACGAGTACTCATGCTTTCCTTTCAACAAAGATATTATTGGTTAGTCATTAGGTCATTCTGACAAATAATCTCTATAGTTCAGCGCAGTCTGCTAACAAAAAGACTGGTGCGTGCCATTTTGTTAAGGTTAAACCTACTGGTGATGCCATATGTATCGCTGTGCGTGCGCGCGCTTGTGCACGTGATGTCTGGGATTTTTTGTGCTGCGTGTGCGCACGTTACGGTTCGGGTTCCGCCGAACTGTCCATTGAACTTTAAAAGCGTGTTTAGCTTTGATTGTTTTTATATATGTTAGTAGGGATGTGACGGAGCTGATGAAAATTCGCATCCGTCGGATTCGGATTGTGCAAATATAAATCCGTCGGATTCGAATGCGGATGCGGATTTGGTCACCACTTGGCTATAAAAAAAGGAGTATACCATGGGGTCAGTCCCGTGCCCCCCATAACAAGCAGGATTTTTTATCACAAAAATAAGTAATTAAAAAACAATGCATTTTACAGTTTAAACAGATAAATGAATTGAATGAATTTAATTCCACCAAAGTATTTTTAATTCAAAGAAATCCCAAACGATACTCGATTTCTTAATTTCAACCGCCATTTTTACTTGTTTACAACAGAATACAGGATGAAAAATAGACACCCTAAACCTCGGTATGAGAATGCGGATTTGAATGGCGGAATGGAGTTTTTAATGTTAGAATAAGTTGTACTAGTGTATGTATTTACTGTACATGTTATTAACCATTACTATATAAATATAATTTTATGTAAACACAAACTAAAACGCTGTTATATATCCATTCATATCTTTTCCTAGGTTTAGAAAACTCGGATGAAAACAATTTCGTGAGAGGGATGTATCTAAAATACGTTCATGATTAAATACGACATCTAATCTATGGACAGCTGAGTAAGGGTCTAGGAGTTTAGTTTTATCTGGTTTTTTTATTTCGGGTTTTCGAAAGTCTCAAGTTTTTAAATTTTAGTTACAATTTCTACGGCCGTGTTTCACCTGAAAACGGTCATTTTTCAAATTCGAATCCAACGGATTTTTTAATCGGATTCGAATTTGCTCAAAAAAACGTCGAAGTTCGAATGTAATCGGATTCGAATTCGAACTTCGCCAAATCCCTATATGTTAGGGGGATGGCAATGTTTCATTGTGATGATTACCCGAAGCAAGTTCTCACCCCCAACCCCCACATCGGAATTAAGAAGTCCCAGCCCTCTCCCTTGGTGCAAATTCGTCCCCCTTCTCATCCAAGAGAAACTATTATGTAAAATGTGTTCAGGAATGGAACGAAAATGAAACAAATAACTTAGATTAAGTTATGTATACAAATATGTACAAGTTGAATGGACCGATCAAAATATAGATATGAAAGATAATAATAATAATAATAATAATAATAATAACAAAAAGTGAACAATGATTCAATTTAAAAAAAAAAAAAACCTATGTTATTCTCCAGACGATTAAAAAAAAAAAGATTGTTTAAAGTAAGTTGGACGTTTCATAAATGCATGCAAAGGAAATCAATTTAAAATAAATATATATTCTGTTTAGACTTTTAGATAATTGTAGGACTAATTAAACAATGTGATATAATATTAACTCCAACTCTTTTATCTTTCATTTCATGGAACTTATATACGTGTCCACAATTTATTGTTTTGTTGGCTTTATAACTAGATAATTCCCTATTAAGCCGGATTCTACTGAATGTCTATTGACTTTATTACTAGATAATTCCTCATTTAGCCGGATTCTACTGAATGTCTATTGACTTTATTACTAGATAATTCCTCATTTAGCCGGATTCTACTGAATGTCTATTGACTTTATAACTAGATAATTCCTGATTCAGCTGCATTCTACTGAATGTCTATTTGCTTTTCAGAGTTAAAGTTATGAACCATGAACATCTGTTCATGGGAATAAAACTGTATCGTATTACTGGAATCATTTTCATTCTCCTAGCATGACGTAATCAATCAGGGACGACAACCTTCTCTCTGGCGCCGTTTCTCTTATTCCCTTCGTAACTCTAACACACACAATGGTTAGTAGACCCATTGCGTTATTGTTGAATTTATTAATCAGCTTCCAGGAGTTATACTGCAATTTCAGACAAAGCTTCTAGGATATTTAGGAAACTTTTATATTTGTTTAGGAGAAAAAGAAACAGAGTAGTTCAGGCAACTTAATTTGTGTTCGTCAGTGATGACTCCATTAAAATAAAAAGTAGAGAAAAAAAGAATTTATTTTAAGTTATGGACTAAAATTTAAGAAAACCTATTTCTTTGAGTTTTTTGTTTTGATTTTTAAAATAGATTTGAAAAAAAAAAAGCTTTTTTAGTTTGAGTTACTCAACAAGAATCACTTTTAAACCGTAAGGATAGTTATGGAGACAGGTCTCTAGATTTAAGTAGCGTGCACCAACAGGTTACTGTCGTTTTTTAAAATTGTACGACCGTACCGCTCAAAGCAGTGATTAGCCGGCTTCTTTTTTTTTCGGTCAAAAACTTAATTATAAAATCAGGGACAAAATCAAAGTCTTGGTGAAATTCTTTCAATGGCACCGACTACAATTGATGAAATTAACGCTTAATTTACTAACTAGATAAAATATCATTTTACAGGAAATTAATTCAGAGGCGTATGCTACAGCTAGGATGTTTTGCACACGAGGACATACAATTAAACTTGCGCTTCCTTTTTTTATTGCGCCCTTTCACTTATTAATGGAACGTCGTAAACCTCGTTTCGGCGTCCCTGTGCCACGGCGACCTGGGGCACGGCGCCCTGGGTCACAAGTATCCCCCCCTCGTAACGATTTTGATTTAATTATTTGTTTTCATGAATTAGTATAGATTATTTGTTTAGCAAATCTAAAAAGCTAAGAAATGACTTTTCGTGACACATAAACGTCAATTTTCATGAGATAGACTGAACACCCTATTTATAGCTCTCTTATGAAAGTGATGCCCGTCTCGAGGCCAGCTATAAACATTACATCTCATGCCCCCTGACCCACCCCCACCCATCAGTCAACAATCAAACTAATTCTTTCTTCATTCCATCGGAAACAATCGATTCAGAGAGACTAACTGATAGAAAAGATGAAATAGTATTACAAACAGGAGCCATCAGGATCACATGATCTATCGTGGACCTTTAATAAACAAAAGAAAGAAGAGAAGAAGCACTGTTACCATTTAATTCTTCGCACTCCGAGTAGATACACATTTCTAAATGAAACTTAGTGTTTGTTATTTTTTCATGTCTCCTTTAACAAAGTTTTCAATCCTGCGTGCAACAACTTACTGCGTGCTGTCCGCGCAAGTTACTCACCGTAAGTGCTGTCAGCCGACCGCAAGAATTTTTTTTAGTGTTAGCCACCTGTGGCTTCAGTCAGATCCCAAGAAACAGCCACTAGAATCAGTTATTAGAAGATTAGTATAGAGAAAGCAAATACTAGACGTCGCAGCTGTACGAATAACTACTGGAATCATATATAAGGAGCTAGCATTGAAAGCAAATATTAAAGAAGCTATTGGGGAAAAAAACGCTAGAAACGGCTGTGAGAAAGAATAACAAACCGCAGCTATGAGAAGTAGACCAACTATTCGAGCAGATATTAGAAACACATTAGAAGCAAAAGTTAGAGTCAAGCATCTATGAGAAAAAACAAGAGTCAGCAATTAGAAGTAAATGAGACAAAATTATTCGGAGCAGATATTAGAAACAAGAGCTAGAAACAGATTTGAGAAAAAAGAAACAAGAAGAGACAGCTATTAGACGAAAATTAGGTGCATGTAATAAAAACAACCAGACAAGAGTTAAAAATGTCCCCATATTCCCACTGACAATAAAAACAACGAGACAAGAGTTAAAAATGTCCCCAGATTCCCACTGACTCTTGACCAGGACGAGGACATGGTCTTTTTGATGTTTTCACAGCACAACACAATCCTTTAAATATAGATACATTAAGTTTGTCCACTGCTTTCGTCATAGCTTTTACCATAACCATTTGGTCCTTAACGTTTGGGTATACATTCACATAAACTAGGTTTGTTTTAAATATAGATCAAGCGATAATACTTCAGCAATCAATAAAAGTATATTTTTTGTACAACAAAATGTTTATTAAATAAAGACAATACATTCAAGTAGGACCCAGTGACTTGTTCTAAAGCTGGGCCGGTGAATGAGAGAACGGCCCTATCCTCTCAGGCCTTATCCTCAGTACGGGGTAAACTTCATATTGGAGAAACTTATCCTGGTCAGCCGTCTGATCTCGAAGGCCACGTCAGTGTTGGCCGTGCCGCTGGTCTGGGCGGCTGTGGGATTCCGCTCTCTCATGGCGGTGGCCGCGAAGGTCATTTTGCTGTCCTCTTTGGTTATGCCGAGGTTGGCCATCATGTCCTGTATGACGTCGTAGGTCCTGTTGCAGATGGCTTGTAGCTCCTCTACGCTGTAAAAAAAAATTAGAAAAATGACTGAGGCAAGGAATAGAAGCGCTTTGTGGAGGCGTAAAGAAGAGTTGTGTGTGGGGGGGGGGGCGTATAGATGTATGAGCGGTATCTATGTGTTGGAGTGCTGACAGACCAACAGTGCGACAGAAAGAGAGGGCTGGGCGACAGAACCAAAAAAATAATAATAAAACAACAGACTTATTATCAGATAGACAGAAATAAGGACAGACAGAATGACAGAGGGGAAGACAGGCGGGTAGAAGGATAGAAGGATGAATGAAAGAATGGATACATGTATTAGACAGATAACAGGGTATAGCTGGGTAGACAGGTGTATATGAATGTCAGTGGTAACAGTGAATGATTGATAAATATGGTAATAATTGGCGTCGCTAGATGATTGTTAGATTTATGGTAAATGATATGGGTTTTTAAATAATGGATGAATCAAAGTAGGATAGATGAATGGTAGATGTATAGATGAAAGGTAGATGTATAGATGAATGGTAGATGTATAGATGAATTATAGATGGGTTAAGAAGTTAAAAATTTAGTTTGAGACAAGGTGGAAAAGTGAAGGGGTGGGGTAAATAATAATTTCATCCTGTCATTCCACATGAAATATGGGATGAGCATTAAAAGGCATGTTTAAATGGAAGGTAGAAAACAGGAAAAAAGATATTGAAATGCAATCTTTTATTGCTGTGTATACGTTGTTTTGTAAGGTGGCTTTGTTGGTTTGTTAGGTGGCTTTGTTGGTTTGTAAGGTGGCTTTGTTGGTTTGTAAGGTGGCTTTGTTGGTTTGTAAGGTGGCTTTGTTGGTTTGTAAGGTGGCTCTGTTGGTTTGTAAGGTGGCTCTGTTGGTTTGTAAGGTGGCTTTGTTGGTTTGTTAGGACATGATGGAATCTTGCACAACTCAACTTATTTGATACTCAAGCGAATATTTTTTTGAAAATGTGGTTTGGGAAAGTTTATGAAGTCTTTACACCGATTGGGAAACGCCAGATTTGCAAACCTTTTTAGCAGGTAGTGCAGCTCCTCGAGTAAGAAATCTCTGGAGGTGGTTTCTTTCTCAAACTGTAAACCAGCGGTCTGAAGGTAAATAAATAAATAAGATAAATAGTTGGTGATGGTTTTAATTTATATTTACACACTTGTTGCACAAGTCTGTGCTATAAAAAGTGTAAGAAAAGAAATAATTCTGATCTATTTTTTTTTTTTTTTTCTTATAATCTGTGTCATTGTTTGTTGTTGTTTTTATTTAATTTTTTAAAATTTGACACAACTCTTTTCAATGAAATGTCTAAATATATCATAATAGATATATATTTTTAAATTAATGACCTGATGTTTATTGTACTGATGAAGGAATTAGCCGAAATGTTTGCTGTCGTATTGGTTTAATAATAAAGCTCAAATTCATTGTTTTCATTACACAGCTTGTTTGTGTATTTTGTATTTTATTAAAAAAGATGTATTACTTTATTGCAGTCCTATTCTATATGATGTCAATCGGGAATTAAATCACCTCCAAAGGCTGTCTATCAAATTCTCTGTTGCAGAACTTTTATCAGGAACTTACGTCGCATAAACTCAAAGTGTCCGTAGAACGCGTATTTGCTGTGCAAATATTTAGGCCAAAGACCGAAGTTTGGCCATTTCGCTAATTGGCCGACAAGTCTAGCCAAAACCCTAAGTACTTTCAACTAACATTAGTATTTCGGGCTTTGGCCGGCCGTTTAGCGAAGTGTCTGGGTATCCTTGGCAAAAGCCCGAGCAGTGGAAGACTGTCCGGTTAGCGGCACATCTGTTGTTCCTGATGTGTTGGCGTGTAAGTAGTAGGTAAAGGGTTCCAGGCTGAGACAATATTTATTGCGTTCCTCTTTCCTTTTCGGAGATGTTTTAGTCATTGTGACTAATTCTTATTATTTTTACACAGTGGTTTCATCGAAAAAACCGAGGCATAATCAAAGATGTTCAGAATATGACGATGCCATAGATGCCATAGATGCCATAGATGACATAGATGACATAGATGCCATAGATGACATAGATGCCATAGATGCAGACAAATGAATCAAGACATCCAGATTCAAATCTCAGATTTTTTCATTTGATGAAAAATTGTTCTTTTCCCCAAGGCATTCAGCAGTCGCAACATGAAGCCATATTTGGTTGCAAAGCAATAATTGGACTGAGTACCTCACATCTGATCAGAGATCTGATCAATAATGTAGCTGCGGAGTAAGACCCTATCAACTTCCAGAAAGAAATGGAGGGAATGAATGCAGAGACCGCCTCTAGAAATGGAGATGCTGTCTTACTGTTGGTGGAACCATCGGAAAGTTCAGACCGTTTGCCTGACTATAAACATGTAAAAATAGAGTGTAATTTGGCCTATTTTTAAAGAAAAATCTAGCGCAGAGATCTGCATGCAAATTGTAAAATCTGCAGTGAATTAGGCGAAGGATGCAGAGATAAAATAACTTGCTGCCAACAACAGTTTGCATGGTCAAGCTGCGAAGAATTCAGATGTACTATTCACACCAGTGAATTTGAGATAACTCTCGCGTTGCGTTCGTATGCGAGATCCAAGAAGCGTTGCCAGTTAACAATTAGGTGTTAACAAACAAATTAATAATGATTCAGTCCTCATGTAAAGATTGTTAATATTTATTAGCTTCAATGTTTCGTGATACAAATGTTTTGAGCTACAAACCGAGTTTTAGATCAAATTAAATTCGTACCCGAGTTATTGTACTTATATTAATATCACCAACTGAGTTGCTTGTCATAGAACTTAATTGTTACTTTTAAGAATTGCAGTCACATGACTGTTATCATCAGCTACAACTGACCCGTGCGATGTATTTCCCCAGGGCGCCAAATCTGTTAGGGTGTAGTATGATGGTGTCAGAAACGCTCTGTGTCAAGAAAGGAAGTCGTGATTCCATTTGTGCCAGGAATTGAACCTGTAGGGGGGAAGGGGATACATAGGATCAGGAATAGATCGGTTGAAGCAGAACTTAACAACACAATACACACGACTTAATTCTATAGTGAAAACAACAACAACAAAACGAACACGATAATTACTTTGTGGGTTTGACTACAACCCTCATGAGGTATGATAAATAATGAGACAATGGGAAATAATGGGACAATGAGAAATAATGAGACAATGGGAAATAATGAGACAATGAGAAATAATGAGACAAAGGGTCTTCCATAAAGTACTCCAGGCTTTTTTGACACCTTCCCCCCTGTCACAATTCTCGGAAAC